>JARQOC010000002.1:658786511-658799643 GCA_033576535.1 Allobates femoralis | reverse complement strand
AAGGGAACCTGTCACTTCCGAAAAGCCACCTAACCTATCAATACATGTCCCTGCACCTTCCTATTACCATTATAATAACTCTTTCTGCTAAATGCTTGCTTTCAATCTGCTAAAAAATGTTTTTATACTTACTAATTAGGATGATAATGATGCGGGGTCTATATGCAATAGTCCCCCTGGGCGTGTTGGTTTGCAGCCTGAATGATCGTTTATCACGCCCCCATGGGCGTGATCTTCAAAATTAAATTTTGCGCCCCCAGCCTGGCTCCCTCTGCTCTGCTATGCAGCCTTCCTGTTGTAAGACGCTGAACGCGTCATTTCCAGAACCACGGGCCCCATTGCACCCCGATATTTACCTTAGCAGCACATAGCTCTGCTAAGCGGGGTTCCATAGAACCATGCATAGCAGCGCACACCGCTGATAAAGTAAACATGGGGTTGCTAAGGGGCCATAGCCCCTGCTACCTCTCATCCCCTGCTCACTGTATACAATGTTTCCGCTTCTTTTCACTCTCACACCTATCCTTCTCCACCTCCTACTACCCCCACTTATCCCTCCACCCAGCAACAAAGTACTTCTCTCACCCTCCATCCTACCTAGCCACCTCAGCCACTCCTCTGAACTGTTCCTTCACTTTCAACCCTCTGTCTCCAAACAGACACGCCCATCACAAACTCTCCTGCTCCCACCTCCTAACCCTTTTCCTGCTCCTCCTACTTGCTGGCAACATTTCCCTTAATCCTGGTCCCCCCCACCACATCACAACATTCACTTCCACCCCACTCCCACAACCCACTACTAACCCCCGTAATTTCAACAACCTTAGACCCATTCCACCAGATCCTGCTCCCCCAGTCCTTCTACCTGGCACACTCTGGAATGCCCGCTCAGACTGCAACAAACTCCCATTCATCCACGACCTCTTTATCTCTAACAAACTCTCATTCCGTGGCATCACGGAGACCTGGCTCACCCCCTCTGACACGGCCTCCCCTGCAGCTCTTTCTTATGGCGGACTCAGTCTTTCCCACACCCCCCGCCCCTCTGAAAAACATGGTGGAGGTGTTGGCATACTCCTGTCCAATACCTGCTCCTTCACCCCTTTTCCACTGCCTCCCTCCGCTACTCTTCCCTCTTTCAAAGCCCACTCCGTCCGCATCTTCTCTCCCTGAAACCTTCAGCTGGCCATTATCTACCGTCCCCCTGGATCCATCGCCTCCTTCCTTGACCATTTCACCACCTGGCTATATCACTTCTTTTCTGTAGGCATCCCCACTATCATTATGGGCAATTTCAATATCCCCATTAACACTTCCCACCCAACCGCCTCTAAACTTCTCTCACTAACTACTTACTTTGGGCTCTCCCAATGGTCCTCCTCTGCCACCCACAAACATGGCCACAGACTGGACTTCATCTTCACCTGCCTTTGCTCCCTCACTAACTTCACAAACTCACCCCTTCCCCTGTCCAACCACAATCTATTGACTTTCTCCTCCCTCTCCTCCCTACTACACTACCCCCACTCCACAAACTCCATCACCCTTGCAGAAACTTAAACCATATTGATCTACACTCATTCTCAGAAACCCTCCTCCCTCTAGCAGGCTTAGCTTCCATACACGACACAGACACTGCCACCACCCTATATATCACCACAATAATTACGGCCCTCGACTTAGCCGCCCCCCTCACATATAATGCTCCTCGCACAAACAGGCAACCCTGGCACACCGCCCTCACTAAAGACCTGAGACGAGCTTCAAGGATTGCTGAGAGGAGACAGAAGAAATCTTACTCCTCTGAGCACTTTGCATTGTTCAAGCAGTCCCTCACTGACTTAAGGCCATACTCACTGCCGCCAAACAAGCCTTCTCATCCCTAATAACCTCCCTGTCCCACAGTGCCAAACAGCTTTTTAAAACTTTCAGTTCCCTACTCCATCTGCCCACTCCTCCTTCCTCTCCCCTTATCTCTGCTGAAGACTTTGCCTCCTTCTCCAAGCGGAAGATCGATAAAATCAGAGATAGATTTGACCCACTGTCTTGACAGCTTCCCCTCTCACCTACACTGCCCTCTCCCTCCATCAGCTGCTTCTCCCCCATAACCCAAGATCAGCTCTTCTCCCTTCTGTCAAAGTCACACCTTACCACCAGCGCCCATTACCCGCTCCCATCCCAACTCATTCCCAACCTCACCTCTGTCTTAATCCCAAACCTAACCAATCTCTTCAACTTGTCACTTATTACTGGCATCTTCCCCTCAGCCTTCAAACACGCCTTGATCACACCCATCCTCAAAAAAAAAAAAAAACCTCGACCCCTCATCTGTTTCTAACTATTGCCCCATATCTCTTCTCCCCTTCGCCTCAAAGCTACTTGATCAGCATGTCCATTCAGAACTGTCCTCCCACCTCTCCTCCTGCTCCCTCTTCGACCGCTTACAATCCGGTTTCCGACCCCACCAATCCACCGGGACAGCCCTAACCAAAGTCATCAACGACCTATTGACTGCCAAGAGCAAACTACAATACTCCGTCCTCCTCCATTGACTTATCTGCCGCCTTTGACAATGTTGACCATTCAGTTCTACTTCAAATCCTGGAATCTCTTGACATCACTGACCTAGCCCTCTCTTGGATCTCCTCTTAACTAACGGACCGGACTTTAAGTGTCACCCACTCCCACACCACCTCTTAGCCCTACCCTCTATCTGTCGGTGTCCCCCAAGGCTCGGTTCTGGGACTACTTCTCTTCTCCATATACACCCTCAGCCTATGGCAACTCATTGAGTCCCATGGCCTTCAGTACCATCTCTACGCCGACGACATCCAGATCTACCTGTCTGGCCCCGACATCACCTCTCTACTATCCAAAATTCCACAATGCCTCTCTGCCATCACATCCTTCTTCTCTGCTTGCTTCCTTAAGCTGAACATGGACAAAACTGAGTTCATCATCTTCTTTTCCCCCCAAACCGCTCTCCCCCACTACCCGACCTATCCATCCTTGTCAACGACTACTCACTCTCACCAGTCCCCACGCCAAGTGCCTCGGAGTAATCCTCAACTCTTCCCTCTTCTTCAAGCCCCACATCCAGGCCCTCGCCACCTCCTGCTGACTCCAGCTCAAAAACATCTCCCAGATTCACACTTTCCTTGACGACACTGATAAAACACTTATTCATGCTCTCATCATCTTCCGCCTGGACTACTGCAACCTCCCGCTTACCAGCCTCTCCGCTACCTCCCTTGCACGTCTCCAATCTATCCTAAACTCTGCTGCCCGACTATTCCACCTGTCTTCCCGTTACCCCCTGTGTCTCCCATCTGCCATGCCTTCACTGGCTCCCCACTTCTCAGAGATCCCGGTTTAAAACACTAACCATGACATACAAAGCCATCCATAACCTGTCTCCTCAATACATCTCTGACATGGTCTCCCGATACCTACCCTCATACAACTTGCGATCCTCCCAAGAGCTCCTCCTCTCCTCCCCTCTCATCTCCTCTTCTCACAACCGCATATAGGATTTCTCCTGTGCATCGGCTATACTCTGGAACTCTCTGCCCAACACATAAGACACTCACTACCTGGGAAACTTCAAAAGAAACCTGAATACCCAACTCTTCTGTCAAGCCTACAACCTGCACTTAGACCCAGTCCACCGCACCGCCTCACTAGCCCCTCCTACTTTATCCCCACCCATCCCTCGTAGACTGTGAGCCCTCGTGGACAGGGTCCTCTCTCCTCCTGTACCTGTATGACTTGATTGTCCACATATATTGTACTTGTCCTCGTCTGCCCTTTCCATATGTAAAGTGCCAATGGAATCTAATGGCACTATATAAATAAATATTAATAATAATAATAATATAGTCAAAGGCCAATTAAGGCTGGAATGTTCACACATATATTTTCTTTGATAATTTGGCGATAAATAAAAAATCAAGTTGCTTTTTGAGTGCCAAGTAATTCCTTTCTGAAGATTTCAGCTGGTGTCAGGACTTTCCATGGCTTTTTTCACCTCTCTTACTTCTTGTGTTCATGTCATGCTCACATAGGCTAGAATACATACAGCTAACGTATACATACAGGTAATGAGTTCAAACAGGTGCAAATAATACGAGTAATTAGTGCAGAGTAAAAGGGCTACTTAGGCAGGCTTCACAACATGTTTTTATGGATCCGGGGTTGTCCGGTGTTAACCGGACAGCCGATAAGATTTCACCCCATAGTATGGGACGGATGGGGCGGGATGGCAGATATTTGCCATCCGGTCCCCATCCATCTGGGAGGATCCGGGAGAATGCAGGTTTTTCTCCTGGACAGAAAATCGCAGCTTGCTGCGATTTTCTGTCCAGGGGAACAATCTGCACAAATCGGATCCAGCGCGATCTGGTGCCCCCTAACATGAGAGTCTATGGCACCGGATCCGACAAAAAAATCACATCCGGACGCCAGTTACTGAAGCTCAGCGCAGGCCGGCGGTGAACTTCGGCACCATGGAGAGCCCCCCACCTCAGTTTTCAGAACCATGCCTAGCAGAGACAGCTCCTGAAAGCTGTGATCTGCCGATTCCAGCAGACAACAGGACTAGACGGTGTATTAACCCTCCGGTTCTGTTTGTCCGGACCTGTCAGGTTCTGTCCGGTGCTTCCAGTAAAACATCGGACAAAACCTGACAGCTCAAAAACGTGGTGTGAAGCCAGACTTAAAGAAAGAAACACTAACAGGTTTGTGAGGGCCAGAATTCTTTCTGGTTGGTAGTTGATCAAATATTTTTTTTCATGCAATAAAATGCAATTTAAATTACATAAAAATCATCCAATGTGATTTTCTTTTTTTTTTTTTTTTTTTTTTTAAGATTCTGTCTCTCACAGTTGAAGTGTAAAAATTACAGATCTCTCCATCCTTTATAGTGGGAAAACTTGCAAAATCAGCAGTGCATGAAATACTTATTTTCCCCAATGTAAATGAACTTACCAGTTTTTCCCCTCTTTTAATTTCACAATGCACTGAAGTAATATTAAAATTAAATTGTTGTATATTCTTTCCTGAGGCTGTTGTCACCATTGGGGAAAAAAACTATATAAAAAAAAACAAAAAAAACCAGTATGAGTCAAAATGAAACACTATCAATCACAATATTGTTTTAAAAATTCTGTAAGAAGTATGGGCTTGTTCAGACCAATGTATTACATGTCTGTATGCAATACGGATATCATAGGGGAACCACACTGTCCAATGCAAGTCAATGGTCATCATGTAAAACATTGCAGTATGCCCTAGTATGATCTGATCTGATCTAATTTTTGGATCAGAATTGCCACTTGAATTCAATGGATGTATTAAAAAAAATCAGATGTCATACAGACATCATACAGTGGGTATGGAAAGTATTCAGACCCACAGTTGGTTGTACCTTTCAGAAACAAGTCTATTTAGGAACCAGAGGAGTGAGGATCCTTTGTAGGAAGATGGCCAAGGGGGACAAGAGGGAATCGGTGGCCGCTACAATCGGGCAACTAGGTGGATGCTGAAGATTTTTAGGAATCTTAGGCAGGGTATAAAACACGGGTGTTACAGGATGATTATTTATAAGAAAATCCCATGCTGCTTTGTCAATAAAAAGTGACACAACATAAGTCAATCGAAATACCAAATCATTGACCATGTTCCACTACCCCGTAGGGGCGGTAACAGGGTTAAATTACTCAAAGAGAATCAAAGAGGATTCACACTCTGCAAACCCTTGAACCCAATGGGTTAAATGGAAAATACGAGATTATATCCATTTAATCAATTTCCCTTTGAGACTAACTGCATCTGTTTTCATTTCCTGTATTTACCCAGGTACCCAACCTACTATCTCTAAAGTAGCTAAGAACATCATTTATGTTAACTTTGATATCTCACTAATTCATAATGTACGTTATTTAACTGCTACACATTTTCTCACTGTGCAGTATGTATTATGTGATAAACCTGATGTACAATTCTAATTCTCATCTCATTCTCTTTACAGAGAGTGTATGAATTGTAACCGTGAAAAAACTCCTTCTGCACCCTGCAATCTGCAGTTCACAAAGTGACCACTACCTCACAGCGCTTCTAAACACTTTGCATTCTACTTATGCGTTCCACCGCACTTCCTGATTCAACTGCGCATGCGCACACCTAGTTCTCGCAATCACAGACTCCCAGATGTCACATGACACCCGGAAGTCATACGGCCGGCACAGGCTGGCGGCAGATTGCTGTCGGTTCTGGTCATTGGACTTAAATAAGAGCACGAACAACAAGTAGGTCTGCTTCCACATCCCCAAACCTCCCTGCAGAAGGAAATTATGCAAAAAACAACAACGGTATGTTACCGTACTCCTGTTGCAACCTCCTTTGTCTGGATCACGATTTATTACTTGGTATTAACCATCATTGTCCACTCACCTTAAACAGGATCTCTCCAAGCTGAGGCAGCATACTTACACCCATTCTGCTAAAACGTATGCATATAGCTTAGTTCTCCCACCCTATATCCCATTCCTATATCAGTTCACTATATGTAACATCCCTCTTACAGGTTGAAATCTACAAGAGAGATGGTCACAGTACTACAGTGGGTACAGAAAGTATTCAGACCCTTTAAATTTTTCACTCTTTGTTTCATTGCAGCCATTTGGTAAATTCAAAAAAGTAAATTTTTTTCTCATTAATGTACACTCTGCACCCAATCTTGACTGAAAAAAACAGAAATGTAGATATTTGTGCAAATTAATTAAAAAAGAAAAACTGAAATATCCCATGGTCATAAGTATTCAGACCCCATGCACAGTATTGAGTAGAAGCATCCTTTTGAGCTAGTACAGCCATGAGTTTTCTTGGGAATAATGCAACAAGTTTTTCACACCTGGATTTGGGGATCCTCTGTCATTCTTCCTTGCAGATCCACTCCAGTTCCGTCAGGTTGAATGGTGAACGTTGGTGAACTCAATTGGGTTTAGGTCAAGGCTTTGGCTGGGCCAGTCAAGAATGGTCAGAGTTGTTCTGAAGCCACTCCTTTGTTATTTTAGCTGTATGCTTAGGGTCATTGTCTTGTTGGAAGGTGAACCTTCTGAGTCTGAGGTTCAGAGCACTCTGGAAGAGGTTTTCATCCAGAATATCTCTGTACTTCACCGCATTCATGCTTCCTTCAATTGCAACCAGTCGTCCTGTGCCTGCAACTGAAAAACACCCCCATAGCATGATGTTGCCTGCACCATGTTTCACTGTTGGGATTGTATTGGGCAGTTGATGAGCAGTGCCTGGTTTTCTCCTTATATACAGCTTAGAATTATCACCAAAAAGTTCTATCTTCCTCTCATCAGACCAGCGAATCTTATTTCTCATAGTCTGGGAGTCCTTCATGTGTTTTTCTGCAAAATCTATGCGGGCTTTCATATGTCTTGCACAGAGGTGAGGCTTCCGTCTGGCCACTCTGCTATAAAAGCATGACTGGTGGAGGGCTGCAGTGATAGCGGACTTTATGGAACTTTCTCCCATCTCCCTACTACATCTCTGGAGGTCAGCCACAGTGATCTTGGAGTTCTTCTTTACCTCTCTCACCAATGCTCTTCTCTCAAGCTCTCCCCAGACTCCTGTAGAGAGCTCTGTGAGTATGAAGAAAGGAGTTAACCCCTGCATTAGCGGTTAATAGAGACAGAAGTGTTGTGCATAACACACTGTAGGGGTTAACTCCTTTCATCATACTCACTGAGTTCTCCATAGGAGTCTGGAGCCAGTGACACACTGCTAGAGTAACCTTCAACGGGGGATAGGAGCCAAAGTGAGAGTCATGGAACCGAAGTTACAGAGGAGCTTGTATCACCCGACCTCTGGGTTCAGCGCAGGGTCAGCATTTGTGGCATGACAAGAAGACCCCAAACTGGTCACAAGAAAGGAGGTTCTAAACACTTGTGGACTAGCAGGTACCTCTTTCTATCTAATCTCTATCTTCAAACTCTCAGGAATTCAATGCCATTTGTGCACACAGTTACGCATTACTAATTGTGGCAATCATCAACTTAATGAAACTTACAATTTCCAGTGACAATTGGCAAGCCTTAGTGTGTTTTGATGGAACAGACAACATCGAGCATCAAAAATAAGTAGCATCAAAACGAAAAACACTGTTAATAATCATTTTAATATACGGTATAAGAACTATACGTTTTTTCATGAATTATTTGATATTTTTGTGGGTTTTTTTTCCTTTTTGTGTGGGATTTTTTTTTATCAGTAATGTTTTTAAAAGCTTGATGTTTTATGTATAATTTAGTTTTATACTCGGCCAAGTGGAATATTTTTGACAGTATAAGTTTTTTTGTGGATCAAATAAAAATAGTCCTTTTGTGTGTAAAAAAAAAAAACCTGTAAACATACCCTGCTATTTTTGTGTTCTCTTTTTTGTTAATTCTTTATTTGAAAAAATTTTCATCAAACGTAACAATCTCCATTGTGGGGATATTACATGGGGGAGAACTTATGTCTCCAGATAATGGAATTTAAAACAGAGATCGTATTAACTGGCAAAGAGCAAAACAACAAATAAAAATAGTGTAGCATTCAAGCTGCAATCCAAATAGATTCAATAAGGAGTGAACGGATGCAAAAGAAGAAGTAATGGCAAAAATCAATCTTCGATGTGGGCAATAAGTATCGATACTAAGGAACCATCATTAAGGCTATATTCCCCGAGTGAGGGGGGAAGGTAGGAAGTGACTTGAACATCATTCATCAATATATCGTCACAGAGGGCCCAGAAATAAGAATCGGTCGGACAGGAAATTAGAAGTACACCATCAAGCATCTAAGCTTTCCTATATTTTTCTATCCCGGGGTTCCATATATAGGAAACAGTCATGTGTGAAGGTCTCCCAGCTAGAATTGCTCCAGTCTATAGAGGTCTTTAATTTTATCCAACCATTCCACGGTAAGAATGACAATACAATAATAATGGTCATCATACCTAGTCGTATATGGGAGAATGAGCATTCAAATGGGAACTCACATGATGAGTCCATTTGGATAGAGGTGATCCCGATGGTCTAAAAGATAGAGGTGTCTATTAGAAAGCTAGACGGTGATGGTGAATGTGGTAAGTCTCATACAGCGCAATAGTATTCATAAAGAGGAATAAGATAATGTATACCTGTATTTCAGGTGTCCACGGTGTATGAACACATGATCTGAATGATCTTCTATATCGCAGATCTGTCAGCTCTTAGCTACGTAATCAGAAAATATATATCTTTCATTGCAATTTTTTTAATATACAGTATACAAAAAAGGGGTGGAATATCAAAAGGAAAAAAGGAGATAGGTATTTTACCTATATGGCGTACTGGCACCATTTAAGAAGGGCGATTATATGCCCACATAGTAAACTGTCCCATATGACAGGCAATTATGTATCTCTAGATGTAAAAGGATAAGGTTGAACATCATCTGGGCAGTGTTATAGAACTATATTAAATGACCAAACGTATCTATACAGTAGCTATGGAAAGTATTCAGACCCCTTTACATTTTTCACTCCTTTGTTTCATTGCAGCCATTTGATAAATTCAAAAAAAAAGTTAATTTTTTTTCTCTCATTAATCTACACTGCAAAAAACAGAAATGTAGATATTTGTGTAAATTTATTAAAAAAGAAAAACTGAAATATCACATGGTCATAAGTATTCAGATCTTTTGCTCAGACATTCTTAATTAAGGCTATGTTCACATGCTGCGCTATTGATTTATACAGATCCGCTATTGCAGTGAAATTACTACATTCCATTCACATGCTGTGCTTTTTACGCATCTGCTTATGGAGTGAAGAGTTCAAAAAGAAAGGAATGATATCTTGTTTGGTTGTTCCCTTAATTTTATGCAGCTACTCATAAATTACAAACAAAGAAAAGTAAAAGAATTGGATTTAAGAATCAAGGAGGTATTTTTGTTGGGAATACGTTCCCTCCTTCTTCTTTTGTATTGCTTCCTAACTTCCTGTAATTGACTATTAGTTGCCGTAAAGTGTGTGCTTAACACTAGGCTTCTATCCATTTCTACTACTTCCTACTCTTTGATTTTCCACCCTCCCTCCTTTCCCTTCTTCTTCTTACTTTTAATTCCACGACACCCTCTCCTCCCTCCATCCCCTTCCTGTATTTGTCTTTTCTTTATAGGTTGAGACCGGCCTCTGCTGCTCCAAGATGTCATCATCCTGCGCTTTGACCCTGAAATGCGGCACCATCAACGTCAAGGGACTTCACAGCCCGGGTAAGAGATCCATCCTCACCAACCTCTTGAGACGAGAACACATACACATAGCATTCCTGCAGGAGACACACTTTGTGTGTGCTCAAACCCTTTAAATTAGTAAATCACTGGTTCCCTGATGGTTACCACAGTGAGTCCCTGGACTCAAGATCAAGGGGCACTAGCATTCTAATTTCCCGATCTGTCCCATGGGAATTCTTAGATTCAGCTACTGATCAAAGGGGGAGAATGGTAATGGTCAAGGGCCGAATAGCATTACACCTGTTCACTTTTACCGCCTTATACCTCCCAAATTCGAATCAGATCTCAGATCTCAGTTCTCACAGAGTTTCTAGAACGCCTGGGGGAATTTTCCGAAGGCACACTGATTCTGGGATGGGACTTCAACATTGCCCTCAATCCTGATATAGACACCTCCTCGGGTGTACACTCCCAGTCATTAGCGGCTTTACGCAAGCTCAGGTGTCTCCTACATGAACATCAGCTAATTGACTCGTGGAGACTTCTCCACCCTGCGGAAAGGGACTTCTCTTTCTACTCACACGTGCATGGCTCTTATTCCAGACTCGATTATCTATTCATTAATCATAAAGACATTTCACTACTTGCTAAAGTGGAAATAGGTTCTAACACCTTCTCAGACCACACCCTTTGCACAATTCTTATCTCCATGCCTAATCTGTCTTCTAGGCAGTGGCAATGGAGACTTAATGAATCCCTACTGGAGGATCAGATAACTTCTAGGGAACTGATCCAAACCCTGAGGGATTTCTTCTCTAAAAATCTGACACCAGATGCTTCCCCCCATACAGTATGGGAGGCTCATAAATGTGTTATTTAAGGCATACTCAGCAAGCACGGGTCCAGGCTGAAAAGGGATAGAGACCTTGAAATGTCAACTCTACCTACCCGCTTGCGAGTTCTGGAAACTAGCCCAAGAGAACCCCCACAACACAGCTGAATGTGGATTTAGGCAACACTAGAGAGGAGCTCAGAGACTTACTGATAAAGAGAGCGAAGTCTTGGTTGGCGAAATGCCACAGACAGTTTTAGGAGTATGCAATAAAACGAGCCGTATGTTGGCTAGAACCCTAAGGAAGCAGAGAGCGAGGACATTCGTTTCGAGAATTGAAGTTCAGACTTCAGGCGAAGTCTCTCACTCCTCAGATAAAATTGCAGAATCATTCAGGAGTTTCTATGCCTCCCTTTATGCTATAGATGGGGACCATCCCCATACCCCCCTAGCACACTCACATCTAAAATTAAAAAATACATACAGGAGTCTAACATGCCTAAACTAAATGACTCTGATATCACAGGCTTGGAACAGCCATTTACCTACCAGGAAATTCTGATGGTAATCCATCTCTCTAAGCGTGGGAAGGCCCCTGGCCCAGACAGCCTTACCGCCCAATACTATAAAACAATGCAGGACCATCTGACCTGACTCCACACCTACTGGCCTTTTTTAATGCTATGGCAACCGGTTGCCGGCCTCACACTGACTCACTAAGAGCCCATATTTCCGTAATCCCCAAACCTAACAAGGACCCCTCACAGTGTGCTAGTTACAGCCGATATCTCTTCTTAATGAAGACATTAAATTGTTTGCCAAAATTTTTTCCACCAGACTGGCCCCATTACTCCCTGGGATTATTCACTCGGATCAGCAGGATTTATATTGGAAGGGAGGCGCGTGACAATACCACCAAAGCTCTAAACTTGATATACCAGGCCAGGCGCGGAGGGGCTCCATCGATACTGATATCTATCGATGCCGAAAAGGCCTTCGATAGAGTCAAATGGATTTTTAAGAGGGAGACCCTCTTGCGCCTTGGCCTCGGAGTCAACATGATGCACAGTATCATGTCCTTATATTCCGCTCCGTCAGCCAGGGTCCGAATGAATGGTGTCCTCTCAAACCCATTCAGTATATACAATGGGACCCGACAAGGCTGTCCCCTTTCCCCATTAATTTTTGTCCTTACCCTTGAACCTTTATTACGGAAAATTCTGGCTAACCCGGATATTTCTGGGATTGTGACGGGTGATAATTCACACAAAATTGCTGCATATGCAGATGATCTTCTATATTTCATATCCAAGCCAAGGATCTCGCTTCCTAATCTGTTAAACGAACTCACCACATACTCTCACTTATCCAATGTCAGAATCAACTTCTCTAAATCAGAGATTCTTAAGATCAACCTACCCAAAACACTCTCGGAAGTGTTGCAACCCTCCTTCAGTTTTAAATGGAGCGAGTCCCATATAGACTACCTGGGAGTTAAATTGACTGCAAATGTGGAAGACACTACAAATGTAACTTCCCATCGCTCCTGTCTTCCATTCAGACCGACTGTAGCAGATGGACGCACTCAACTTTCTCCTGGTTTGGCCGCTGCCAGATTTTTAAGATGAATGTTCTCCCTCGGGTTCCATCCAAATTTTACTCCCGCTATGAGTGACATGGTGTTTGCTGGCTGGATTGCGGTGGGCAGAGTTACAGCGGAGTTATTTGGAGACTGGGACGCGTGGCCTTCCTCCTCATGTGTGGCAGGATGGTCGGACCCGGCTCCGCTTGGTTGGTTGAGGAGTCTTCAGTTGAGCCATTACCTGCAATCCCTACCTCCCAGACAATGCTACAACCACCCCAAGACTCAATTTGAGACCCTCTGTACTGAGCTAGGATTGGCTAGGCATATGCTTTCAATACTATACTCAATGCTGCTTTCTTCCCCGCACCAGTCTCATCCAGCATTTATCACCAAATGGGAAAGGGATTTAGATATCCAATTATCGGAGGACCAGATTACCCATGTCTACC
>JARQOC010000002.1:658776067-658786411 GCA_033576535.1 Allobates femoralis | reverse complement strand
AAGGTAAAATCACTGTAGAATTAAAATTATAGCCATCTTGTTACATTGACCGAAACCTGTCCTAAAAGGTTAGTCTAAGTGCCTGTGAGCATGTGCAATAGAAACTCCACCACTGTGACCTGGAGATACATATACCACGTGCTGTCATTCAGAAAGGCATGGTGGACAGCAGTTTGAGTGGCCTCCACTTGCCCCAGCAAAGTATTGTAGTATGGGTGGTAGCACAGTCATGGGCGAGGAGTTGGTTCCTGACGCCCTGGGCACACTACATGAAATGCGAACGTATGGTGAGTGGTCTTGTGTTGTGTGAGCTATAAGCCCATTTAGGCCGCATGGTGATGATGGTTTTGGTTGGCCAGTACAAATTGACAACTTGGGATGACAAGGAGATCACCAGTCCAAGTTTAAACAATGAGATTTTACACCTTTAGCAATGAAGCAGATTTTGACCCTAATGACCATGCCAAATTTTAGAAATTTGACCAGTGTCACAGTATGAGGTAATAACTTAACCCGGGTCCCATTGTTTTTTTGTGACATATTGGACTTCATGTTAGTTGTACATTTAAAATGATATTTTGTGTTTATTTGTGAAAAAAAATTATGTTTGGTGAAAACTTGCAATCTTCAAAACTTGAGTTTGTATACCCTTAAAACAAAGGATTATATCACCAACAAGAAATAAACATTTCCCACATGTTGACTTTACATCAGCAACATTCTTTAAACAATTTTTTGTTAGGGATTGAGAAGAGTTAAAGGTTTTTCAGCAATTGCTCATTTTACCAACAAAATTTACAAAACTATTATTTTTTAGGAACCATATCACATTTGAAGTAATTTTGAGAGGCCTACAGTGAAGAAAATAATTATTTGATCCCTTGCTAGTGATGAGCGAGTACCGAAATATTTGTTACCGCTATATGTGTAACGAGCACTTCGTGATACTCACATATTCGTCCTTAATTGTGAATACAATGTTAGTCAATTAGTGATGGGTTCCACCCACACACTCCGGCTATCATAAGATCATTGCCGGGGCAGGGTGGGAAGGTGGGCTTTTTTGAGTTTTCACTGCATGAAACACCTAATTCTGTGCCTTCCAGAGAGGTCCTAAAGGTACGGTCAGACGTAACGACCGCAGTAGCGATCCCGATAACGACATGGCTCCCGGGATCGCTGATGAGTCATTATCGGTATCGCTACTTGGTATTCAAACACGCCGATCTATACAACGATATGTCCACCCTAGCGATTTCTTCAACGATATTGTTCAGTCGTATTTCCTTCTCACATGACGATTTACCTCCACAGGACTCATTATGTGTTGCCAACGATATCGTCGGTAAGGTGTCAAACACAGCGATACAGCGTTCCCAGCGGGAGCGCAACGACCAAAAAATGAACCAGGAGGCTGTGTAACGATTGCCGATCTCGCAGCAGGGGACCAGATCGTTACACCCTGTCGCACGTAGCGATGTCGTTGCTGAGATCGCTATTGCGTCACAAAAGTAACGATCTCATTAGCGATCTCGGTATGTGAGACATACCCTTAACATTGTATCTGCTCTCACTAGGGTGCAGACTCCCTTTGTGTACTGAAGGGAGCTGTCAATATGTGTCAGATCATTCACAATTGACACATAACTCACGAGCGCCAGTGATACTTGCCGAGTAATGAGTATCATGAATACCGTACTATCTGTGCGAGTAGTGAATAGTAACAATTACACTCGCTCATCACTATCCCTTCCTGATTTTGTACATTTGCCCACTGGCAAAGACATAAACAGTCTATAATTTTAAGGGTAGGTCAATTTTAACAGTGAGAGATAGAATATCAAAAATAAAATACAGAAAAAGCACATTGTCTAATTTGATCCCCTACCACCCATTAGGAGTTCTGGTTACTACAGACTAGTTAGATGCTCCTAATCAACTTGTTACCTGCTGTCTTCATTGTCACCTATATAAAAGACTCCTGTCCACACACTCAATTATTCAGTCAGACTACACCTCTACAACATAGGCAAAACGCAAGAGCTTTCTAAGGATGTCAGGGAAAGATCCTAGACCTGCACAAGGGTGGAATCAGCTACAAAACCATAATGGTGCTGTCACACCTGGCGAGTCGCTAGCGACATCGCTGAAAAAGTGACGTATCAGCGATGTCGCTAGCGACGTTGCGCTGTGTAAACGAGCGGCGCGACCTGCGTTTTATCGCTGGTCGCAGGTTGTCAGGTTTACGGGAAGAACCGTAAACCTGTCAACCGGCAACCTGCGATAAGGCTGGATCGCGCCGTGTAACATCGCCAGAGCGATGTCGGCGGCGATCCAACCTATACCGCAGCGTTGCTGCGGATCGCTCGCTGGGCTAAGCCCAGCCCAGCGAGCGATGTCACTGCCCGCATCGCTGCGGCATCGTCGGCCGCAGCGATGCTGGTGACAGCTGGCCAGCGATGTCGGAAGCGAGCGGGCACCCGCGCATCGCTTCCGACATCGCTGGCCAGATCGTGCTGTGTGACGGCACCATAAGTAAGACGCTGGGTGAGAAAAAGATACCTGTTGGTGCAATAGTAAGAAAATGGAAGAAATACAAAATGAGTGTCATTCCCCATCAATCTGAGGCTCTATGCAAAATCTCACCTCGTGGGGTATCCAAGATCATGAGGAAGGTGAGAGATCAGCCTAAAACTACACAGTGGGGAACTGGTTAATGATCTCAAGGCAAATTGGACCACCGTCACCAAAAAAACATTCGTAACACATTACGCCGTAATGTATTAAAATTCTGCAGTGTGTGCAAAGTCCCACTGCTCAAGAAGGCACATGTGCAGGCCCATCTAAAGTTTGCCAGTGAACACCTTGGTGATTCTGAGAATGATTGGGAGAAGGTGCTGTGGTCAGATGAGACAAAAATTGAGCTCTTTGGCATTAACTCAACTCGCCGTGTTTGGATGAAGAGAAATGCTGCCTATTACCCAAAAAACACCATCCACACAGTAAAGCATGGTGGTGGAAACATTATGTTTTGGGGGTGTTTCTCTGCTAAGGTCACAGGACTACTTCACCGCATCAATGGGACAATGGATGGAGCCATGTACTGTAAAATCCTGAGCGACATCCTCCTTCCCTCCGCCAGGATATTAAAAATGGGTCGTGGCTGAGTTTTCCAGCATGACAATGACCCAAAACATACAGCCAAGGCAACCAAAGAGTGGCACAAAAAGAAGCACATTAAGGTCATGGAGTGGCCTAGCTAGGGTACAGACCTTAATCCCATCGAAAAATTATGGAGGGAGTTGAAGCTCTGATTTGTCAAGCAACAGCCTCAAAATCTTAATGATTTAGGGTCGCTTTACACACACCAACTTCTGTGACCAACTTCTGAACAGATCTCTGGTTGCAGTGAAATCATGGACACATTGTTACATTTGTACACAGCCACAAAATGGAACAATGTGTCCATGATTTCACTGCAACCAGAGATCTGTTCAGAAGTTGGTCACAGATGTTGGTGTGTGTAAAGCGGCCCTTAGAGGTGATCTGCAAAAAGGAATGGACCAAAATTCCTCCTGACACCTCCTCATCAACTACAAGGAACATCTGACTGCTGTGCTTGCCAACAATGATTTTGCCATCAAGTATTAAGTCTTATTAGCTAGAGCGATTAAATACTTATTTCTCTCTTCAAAATGCAAATAATTTTACATAATTTAGACAATGTGATTTTGTGGATTTTATTTTTGATATTGCTTTCACTGTTAAAATTATCCCACCCTTAAACCTATAGACTTGTTCATGTCTTTGCCAATGGGCAAACCTACAAAATCAGCAACAGATCAAATATTTATTTCCTTCATTGTATGTACAAGATTCTTTGATAGGGTGTTGATCCAGGGAACTAGTCTGATTGCCATATGTGGAGTCAGGAAGGAATTGTTCCCCTAATATAGAGCTTAGTGTCTGCCCCATGGGGTTTTTATCTTCCCCTGGATCAACAGACTATAGGTATGAACTCGAAGGACGTAAAGTCTACCTTTAACATTAAAAACTTTGAAACTATAGAATAGATTTTTTTGCGTTGTTCACCGTGCAGTATTAGGCTAGGGTCACATTAGCGTCAGCCATTAAGCTGTCGGACCCATTAAAAACTTAGAATCAGGCAGCCGAAGCACATAGCGTTAACAGAGTGTCACGCTGCGCCCAGGCTGCCTGTTCATTGCTAATGCTTACCCCCCGCACAGCGCAGCCGGCCGTTTCACTGACAAGGGCCAGATATGCGCTTTTGCTCAGCGCACAGGAAAAGGCTGCAGGCCGCATTTCCTGTGCGCTGATCAAAAGCGCATAATCGGCCCTTGTAAGTGAAGCGGCTGGTGGCGCTGTGCGGGGGGTAAGTATTTAGCAATGAATAGGCAGCCTGAGCGCAGCGTGACATTCCTTTAACGCTATGCGCTCCGGCTGCCAGAAGTTTTTAACTGGTCAGTCAGCCTAAGGGCTGACGCTAATGTGACCCTAGCCTTTCTGACAAGTCTACTTTACTCTGTGAATTGGTGCAATTACAGCTATACTAGATTTACATACCGTAGTTTGTTCTAGGTTTGCTGCTATCAACGATAAAAATGTTTTTTTATTATAAAACTTTCTTTCGTCAATTGTCTGAGAGCTGTAACTTTTTTATCTTTTGGTGAACAGGGCTGTATGGTGGTGCCCTATTATTTCTATGATGTGTTGGACATTTTTTTTTTATACCATTTTGCGGGATATATTATTGATAGCTTTTTATTCAGATGCAGAATGAGCAAAAAACAGCAATTCACTTATCATTTTTAGCGCAGATCACCATGCAGTAAATGTGATGAGGGCTCGGACACACTCTGCTAGTTACATGCAAGTCTCATGGACGAGACTCGGAAGAGGCGGGAGCAGTGACCCTGAAAGGGTCACTGCTCCCGCCTCTTCCGAGTCTTGTCCGAGAGACTCGCATGTAACTAGGAGAGTGTGTTTGAGCCCTAAGGTCGATTATTGGGGACAGTATAGTTAAAGTGATACCAGACCCGATATAACATTTTTTGTGCTTTGCTACTTTTACACACTAAAATCTACTTTTACAAAAATGAATTTGTTTTTGCATTGCCATGCTCTGAGCGCTGCAACTTTATAATTTTTCTTTTCCAAATGAGCCATATGTTTTTTATGCGTTGGTTTGGCATTTTCATTGATTTTTTTTTATAATATGCGGCTTTGATCGCTTTTTATTCCATTTTCTGTGCATTAGCATGATGAGTGACATCTTTGGCGTGTTTTTTTTTTTTTTTTTTTTTTTTTTTAACAGTGTTCGCCATACAAAGTAAGGCCCCTTTTACATTAGCTTTTTGCTGATTCGCGGCAGATCTGGCAGATTTACTGCGTTTTTTTGACCTGCGGATCATGGCAAAAAAACAGCACCTGCAGCAAGTCCCATAGAGAATGAATTGGGGCTTGCCGCAACCGGCTGTTATGTGGACCTTCAGAGATTCAGCAAAAATGCTGATGTGAAAGGATTTTGGTGCCCCCATTCCACGGCGGCTCTCCCTGTTCTGGCACTAAAAAGACAGACTCAAGTAATTACAGACAAGGGTGGACTCCTGAGGCCACTTAACTTATAGTACAGTCCAAGGATAATTAGATAGTCTCCAGGGTATTATATACAGACTAGATGGTGGCCCAATTCTAACGCATCAGGTATTCTAGAATATGTATGTAGTTATTTATGAAGATTTAAGAAGTTCGTAACACTGACTGACAGGCTTGTAGACAGGAGTGAAGTTCGTCACACCGACTGCCAGACCTTGTAGACAGGATTGAACTGCATCACACTATGACGCAGCATTCAAATCGCGCCCCAAGTCGCCCGCCGCGTCTCTCATTGGTCGCCGTAGCGACCAATCGGAGACGCGGAATTCAAACCGCGCGCGAAGCTGCGCCACTTCTCTGATTGGTGCTGCAGCCGTGGACCAATCAGCGAAGCGGCGCAGCTTGGCGAGAAATATGAATCCCGCGCCGCTGATTGGTCACTGCATATTTCCCGCCAAGTCGCTCCGCTTCGCTGATTGGTTGCTGCGGCGACCAATCAGAGAATTAGCGCAGCTTGGCGAGAGGTTTGAATTCCGCGTCTCCGATTGGTCGCTACGGCAACTAATGAGAGACACGGTGCGCGGCTTGGGCATGATTTGAATGCTGCTGCTGAGAGCGGTGACCTATCAGCGGCGCAGGATTCGTATATCCTGCCAAGCCACGTTCGCTGATTGTCGCTGCTGCCGAGCCGCCAATGAGAGCTTGGCGCCGTTTGATGACACTCATTGGTCGCCGCGGCTTGGTGACCGATTAGAGAAGTAGCACGGCTTGGTGCGCGGTTTGAATCCTGCTTGGGTACTACTGCAGCGAGCAGCTGGGAGATGACTCTTGACCGGATCACCTCGGACCTCTGTGAGGCAGGTAGCCGTGGCTCAGCTACTGCTGCACAGAGGTCAGCGGCTCGCCAGTCGGGAAATGGCACTGACGTGCCATCTTGGCTGGTGAGCCGCGGACCTCCACACGCGGCTGTTTTGCATACGCTGCGCTCATTGGTCGCGCGGCCAATGAGCGCTGACGCGCGATTTCGGCCTCAGATGGACTGGCCACAAGGCAATTGTATAGTAGATTCCTTCTTGTTAATTCAGTGAAGAATGATGCAAGTTCTCCAGGCTTTACGCGTTTCCCGCCGTCCTGTGTTACGGGGTTCATCAGGAGATGGAGACGAGTTTGGCCTTGCCTACAAGACAAGAGGTCAAAGGGAAATAGATCCTTACAAAATAGCTAAAAACAATATGCCCAAGGTGGAGTGAGTGCATATTATCTAAAGCGATCCTTATAGGCCATAAACTGCCCTAACACAACACAAGATGGGGCGAAATGAGTAAAGCCTGGAGAACTTGCATCATTCACTGAACTTACAAGAAGGAATCTGTATATAATACCCTGGAAATTACCCAATTATCCTTGGAGTGTACTATAATTTAAGTGGCCTCAGGAGACCACTCTTGTCTGTAGTTACTTGAGTCTTGTCTTTTTAGTGCCAGAACAGGGAGAGCCGCCATGGAATGGGGGCACCAAAACTCTAGGGTGAAAATCCTCCATTGACAGGCAGGCCTAGGATACAGACTAGGGATACAGCTACAGATATACATACATGATTCTGGTTTGTTGTTCAACCTGTTTTGTTTTGTCCGTCTTATCTCACTTGCACGTAGGTCGATGACCTTTTTAGGTTTATAATAAAGATCGTTTTAACCTTATCTACACTAAGTTGTTTTTAATAATCTTTAGAAACTCTTAGATGGCCCTGTATTCCTTCTTTTGCAGATTTGTCCCAACTTTATAAGATTCCCAAAACATCCTTTTATCAGTACCTCCAAATTCGTCATTTTATCCAATCATGCACATTTCCAGCTTGGTGGAGCCCTGACCCATCAGACATGATACAGAAATACTTTAAAGTAGAATACCCAAATTAACATGGACTGTCTCTTATAGAACTCTTAATTCACCAGAGAAGTCGGTCAAACTCCCTTATACGACTGCCGGGAGGAGGCACTCCTTTTTTCATCCACCCCCAAACACTGGTGAACTGCAGCCACATTTACTCAGAGGCACTCCTCCTGCATTAATCATCTAGAACAACTAAAGAAAATACATATGAACTGGTATCTGACCCCTTGTAAAATTTCCAAATTTAACAATCATATTCCCCATTATGCTGGAAGGGATGTGGTAAAAAAGGTCTCATGTGTGGTGGTGGTGCCCCAAGATAGCAGAATTCTGGAATTGAGTGGTAGTCCTAATCAGGACCTTGAAAGGTTTTACTTTAACTCTACAAGGGCCCCTGGCAGTCCTAAATATTGAATTAGACCTTCTTCCACCAAACTTAGTTCCAGTGATAACCCATGGTTTGATAGCGGCCCATCAGAGCTTGGCAAGGCATTGGAGGGAAGCTTCTACCCCCACACAGGAGGAACGCATAGGTAGGATAAATTTCATTATCTACAGGAATGTTGTTTGGTTCACACGATAAAGCAAAAAGAACGAGTCAGTCGCCAGTGGGAGATTTGGGAGACTTCTGGATTGGCGATAGCTCACACTTAGGATGGTTTTAATATTTTTCCTGGTTGATTCTTGTTTTCTCATAATTAGATTGGTATACAGAAATGTTTAAAACAAAGCTCCTAAAGCTTATACTCCATCCCCCCCACACACACACTTATCCATTAATTTACCTCGTGTCCAATCCTGGCTGCTCGTTCCCTTCTGTGTGGTCCTTTATTTCCCTACCCTCTCCTATAATATCCAGTTTGGAATGGTTTTCACTGGTGGTGATTATTTGGACATGACTGTTATATTGATATAATGGTGTACACATGTTATATTTATTGTTATAAGATTTATTTGAATAAAAAAAATATTGTTTAAAAAAGATAAGAAAAAGAACGACTTTGATCAGAGACAAAATCATCTATAAGGTACCTGGATGTAAAGGTTTATTAGTGATACTGACTAATTCTCATCAGTACTATGGGTTTCTGTATGGTCTGCTGATGACTATCAACAACTGTTTCTTCTTACCATATTTAAAGGGAACCCGTCACCTCATTTTACAACCCTCTGACTACAACTACCTGTGCCCTGCATCTTCCTACCTGATCCCTAACCATCCCTGTCTCACCTAACCCTGCACTGTAAAGATTACGAAAACAGTTATCTAGTTACATTGAGTCTGCTTCTGGAGACTGAAAAGGTGGGCCCCAGGGGCTCCATTCTCCCCTCCTCGCTTGCTTGCAGCATGCCCCGCTGGGTGTCCTCATTCGTTTTTCATTCCTCCTATCTTTTAAATTTACCCCCTCATCTTCTACTGTGAAGAGCCGGGCTGGGAGTCATATGCGGCCCGCTGCACGGAGGACTCTCAGATTTCAATATTTTTTGTCCACTAACAAAATGTATTGGTCAAACATACGAAAACATAAAAAACGGACAACGCTTTTCAGCAGGGACAACCGCCTTCCTCAGGTATCTGAATAACAATATATACACTACCATTCAAAAGTTTGGGGTCACCCAGACAATTTTGTGTTTTCCATGAAAACTCATGCTTTTATTTATAAAATGAGTTGCAAAATGAATAGGAAATATAGTCCAGACATTGACAAGGTTAGAAATAATGATTTTTAATTGAAATAATTTTGAACTTTGCTTTCGTCAAAGAATGCTCCTTTTGCAGCAATTCCAGCATTGCAGACTTTTGGCATTCTAGCTGTTAATTTGCTGAGGTAACCTTGAGAAATTTCACCCCATGCTTCCTGAAGATTGGCTTGATGGGCACTTTTTGCATACCATACAGTCAAGCTGCTCCCACAACAGCTCAATGGGGTTGAGATTGGTGACTCTACTGGCCACTCCATTACAGATAGAAT
This sequence comes from Allobates femoralis, assembly GCA_033576535.1. Lineage (NCBI taxonomy): Eukaryota > Metazoa > Chordata > Amphibia > Anura > Aromobatidae > Allobates > Allobates femoralis. Next base: position 658,776,926 of record JARQOC010000002.1, on the reverse strand, counting down.
ACCAGCTGCCTGCTTATTCCCTAAATAGTTCATGCATAATTTGGAGGTGTGCTTTGGGTCATAGTCCTGTTGTAGGATGAAATTGGCTCCAATCAAACGCTGTCCACAGGGTATTGGCATGGCAAAATGGAGTGATAGCCTTCCATATTCCAAATCCCTTTACCCTTATACAAATCTCCACACTTTACCAGCACCAAAGCAATCCCAGACCATCACATTACCCCACCATGCTTGACAGATGGCATCAGGCACTTTTCCAGCATCTTTTTAGTTGTTCTGCATCTCACAAATGTTCTTGTGTGTGATCCAAAACACCTCAAACTTTGATTTGTCTGTCCATAAAACTTTTTTCCAGTCTTCCTTTGTCCAATGTCTGTGTTCTTTTGTCCATATTAATCTTTTCCTTTTATTAGCCAGTCTCAGATATGACTTTTTGTTTGCCACTCTGTCCTGAAGGCCAGCAGGTCACCTCTTCACTGTAGATGTTGACACTGGCGTTTTGTGGGTACTATTTAATGAAGCTGCCAGTTGAGGAGATGTGAGGCAACAATTTCTCAAACAAGAGATGCTGATGTACTTGTCTTGTTACTCAGTTGTGCAGCGGGGCCTCCCACTTCTTTTTCTACTCTGGTTAGAGCCTAGTTTGTGCTCTCCTCTGAAGGGAGTAGTACACACCATTGTAGGAAATCTTCAGTTTCTTGGCAATCTCTCGCATGGAATAGCCTTCATTTCTAAGAACAAGAATAGATTGTCGAGTTTCACATGAAAGTTTTCTTTTTCTGGCCAATTTGAGAGTTTCATAGAACAAACAATGTAATGCTCCAGATTCTCAACTATCTAAAAGGAAGATCAATTTTAT
>JARQOC010000002.1:658718665-658775967 GCA_033576535.1 Allobates femoralis | reverse complement strand
TGTAGATAGGCGGAATCGCCCGCAACATTGCAGGTTGCCGCGTTACACAGGGCGATCAGGCATGATCGCCTCAGCAACATCGCCAGGTTTCCCAACAATGTTGGGAAACCTGGCGATGTTGCTCAGGCGATTTTTCTCCTGATTATCACCCTGTCACACGAGGCAACTCTCCGGCGATGTCGCCGCAACTTGGCCACGCCCCTCAGTTGCCGGCAACATCGCCGGCCATATCTCCCCGTGTGACGGTACCTTTAGTGAAAAATTAGGGCGCTCACTCAATATTGTACCCTTCAGCCTGGCAAGGTCGTCATTTACAACCTCAAGAAAGATGTCAATTGCATCGGTTTTTCCCCCGGTGGAAGTCTCTTACTCTTCCTTTTTAAAGGCGTAAACGGTCCCCCCTCCCAGAGAAATCAGCGTTTTCGGATTCCAAAACTTCTAAATCCATCAAAGTACAACGCTCGTCCTCACTGATCTCCATCCTCTTTAGATCTGCTGACTCAGCAGTCTCAAAAAACTTCTTCCACTTGAGTTTTCTACCAAATAAGGCCAAATCTTTTACCCATCGAAAACAATCAAATTTCTCAGTCGGGACAAAATTTAGACCTCTCTCTAGGATCAAAACCTGATCTTGGGAGATCTCTTATGAGGATAGATTAATAATTTGATTATTCTGGCCATTGGTGTGGCAGGATCCCCCTTTGTCCTTTGGGACCTCAGATCGTAGGGTACCCCCCCGCTGTTCTAAAAAAAGAGTATGTAGATGAGGAAGGCAAGGGCTGCACTGGAATAGGTGTTGGTAAACCGGGTGGTACCGGGGCCTTTGGAAGATCCAATCTCTTGTGAAGTCTTCTCCTTCTACGTTTTTTTGGGGGTGGTTTTTTTGGGGCTAAGGGGGCACCTGGGTCCTCTGGATCTGAGGGCTCCCAATCCATGGAAGATTTTTTGCCCGACGGACCCTGCAGAAAAGTGTATGCCTTATTCTCTTTAAACTCAGCAGAGTCTTTTATGAATTTGTTATGTTTCCTATTCTTTAAAGAAGTTTGGAAACGTTCTACTGAATTCTGTAGAATTCCTTCTTTTTTAGCAAATTCAGGATCACTTTTAAAGCTTAAAGCATATTTGATATATTCGGCCAAGGCCTTTGATGTATTCTCCAGAGTACTTTTTTCCTCCTCCAAAAGAAGATTCATAAATCGTATAGATGAGGCTCTGGATTCTTTTTCCCATAAATCAAGACGCCTTGGACTTTTAGAACGATCTGCAGGGACAATAGGGATTTGTAATCCTTTCAGAATTATGCCTTGCTTAATGTACCTAGTAAGTGATTGTACTTCCCACCATGACTTGATGTTATTTTTATAAACACATACAGATCATTGAAAAGCTTCCTAAGATTTCGTCGTTTGCCCACCTATTGCATTAGTTTGGTCAGAGAAGACATCACTGCCTCCAGTTGCCATTGGCTCGTATCCAGGGGTTTGGATAGAAAGCCGGCCATGTATATTTTAATGTATTTGTTTTTCAACTTAATTTATGTGAATTAATTAGGAGGAAATATTTAAATTATTTTAGAAAGAATATATGAATTAGCAACTTTCTATAAAATTAAAGAATCTTTATTGAAACTCTAAAACGGTCAAAAAACGATTCTCAAATACAGACAAAACATCAAATCTTAAAAATTACTTCTCCGGTACAACACAGCCATATAATTGACAGGTATTTCACTATCCCTCAGTAACTGGACCCTACCTTACAATGGAGGTTTTTAGGCTGCCTTCACACTTGCAGATGCATCTGCAGCGTTTTGCAGATGCATCTGCAAGTATCAGCATGCAGACCGCGGTCCCTATGTTTATAATAGGGCGCACCGCGGTCTGAATGCTCTCATTGATTCCTATATGTGAGCCGTAAGCAGGCGTATGCCTGCTGACAGATCACACACTCCCGCCCCGCACCTTGGACGCAACATCTCGCGTCCATAGTGCGGGCGGGAGAGTGTGATCTGTAAGCAGTCATACGCCTGCTTACGGCTCACATATAGGAATCAATGAGAGCATTCACACCACGGCCGTGGTCTGCATGCTGATACTTGCAGATGCATCTGCAAAACGCTGCAGATGCATCTGCAAGTGTGAAGCCAGCCTAACACCTTACTTTTTTTGGGTGCCCCCATTCAGCGTCGGCTTTCCCTAGGAGTATCCCTCCCTTTAGAGAATGTGTCTACAGTTTTGGAAAAAATGATGCAGTCTTTTCTAATGGCAGGACTTAACTTAGGAAATGCAGTCTTCCAATAAGTAGCCTTCCAGACTGTCTGTGTGGAACGTCTGTATTCCGGAGAAGAAATTGCTTCCGTTATCTCCACATTTGACGCTTGTCGCCTCATCTATTTGAGCTAGGCTCATCAGAAGAAAGGAGAATTTGTAGCAATTTGCCTATAGATATAAAGAATCAGCAGTTAATAACTAATACATAACTATAAGAAGTATTCACACTAAAATATTATGAGTTTGGCTTTAAATACCAGTGCATATGGATCTTTTTCAACTGCTCAAAATGATTCATACAAGAAGAGAATTTTTTGGTCACCCTGGCCGCCAGCCACCAATCCTCAGGAGTGGATGAAAATGTCAGACCCTTCTTCCACCGTAAGATGTCTTGATAGATTGTACAGGCAAATTTAAAGTTCTATAAAACAGGGATAACCCATGGTTATTAGGATAGTCCAATTTAAAATATTTCTGTAATAGATCGTTCGTCCCCGACGTCCACCAGTCAGGAAGGATTCAGGAATGAATTAAATGTTGGATTTGCAGGTACTGAAAGAAGCCGAATCTGTGCATTTGAAATCTTTGGGATAGATCTGTAAAGGACAAAAGTACGTGTCCCTCAAACAGACTATCCAAAGACACTATTCCCGCCGTAACCCATCTCTGAAGGGACAATCCAGGAATGTGTGCTTCAAAAGCTGTTATCACAATATATCTATATAAAGAACAAAGGAGGTACCTATCCAACCTATTCCAGTACCAGAGTAAATCCCCAGTCACACATGATATCGTTAGAGAGATCGTTGTAACTGTGACGTTACAACGATCTCTCCAACGATGTCGTTCTGAGTGAAACTTTGCAGCCATCATGCCCCTGCTGTGAGGTCGCTGATCGTTGCAAAGTGCTGCGGGTCATTTTTTGATTGTTGGTTTCCCGCTGGTCAGCACGCATCACTGCATGTGACCACGAGAAACCAGCGATTTGTGACCTCACATGGCTGATTACTATGGTAAACACCGGGTATCCAGGCAGCGCACGCTGCCTAGATACCCGGCGTTTACCATGGTTACCAGCATCCTCCCTGCTTAGCACTGCCTGTAAGCAGGGAGAACGCTGGTAACTATGATAAACAGCGGGTATCTAGGCAGCGTGCACTGCCTGGATACCCGGTGTTTACCTTAGTTACCAGCATTCTCCCTGCTTACAGGCAGCTCTAAGCAGGGAGAACGCAGGTAACTATGATAAATAGCGGGTATCCAGGCAGCGCGCGCTGCCTGGATACCGCGCTGTTTATCATAGTTACCTGCATTCTCCCTGCTTAGCACTGCCTATAAGGCAGCGCTAAGCAGGGAGTGATGTGGGAGGTGGTTCCCATGGCCTGATCGCTGGGGAGATCTGCCTGTTTGACAGCTCCCCAGCAATCAGGTAATGACGCTCCAGCGATCCCGGCAGGTCGTTATCGCTGTCGGGATCGTTGGAGCGATCGTTATGTGTGACTGCACCTTAAGGATGACATAGATTGTAAAGGAAACAACTGCTTTGAAGGTTTCAAAAGATTAATTTCCAGTAGACTTCTGGTAGATTTGAGGAGCAAAGTTCGAATACATTTGAACCCATCTATGATTACAGTTATTAGCCCACCAATCCTTTGCAGCTTCCAGTATCGCTGCTCTATGGTATAAGAGTAAATTTGCGACTCCCATTCCACCATTAGTATACTGGAAATATAAAGTTTTCATAGCAACCCTAGGTCTCCTGTTTTTTCCAAATACATTTTCCAAGAATAGATTGTAGAGACATGTTAGCCACACTAAAGGGATTTTTAGAGTGAGGCAAAGAAAAAAGTATGTCATTAGGATTGGAGTATAATGACAATTGCCCTCTTAATGTCCCCTAAGAAGCCAAATTCCTCCAGTACCTGCTCGATATATCCCCAGTGTACCCTGTTGAACACCTTCTCAGGGTCAAGAGACAGGAGTACACCAGGGAGCCCGCTGTTTTCCATTAATTCCAAGAGATTTATCACTCTTCTAGTACCGACCTTCGCTTCCAGGGACAAACCCGAACTGATCCGGACATATCAGAACTGGAAGAATTCTCATTATTCTCGACGCCTCCATCTTTGAGAACATTTTTAGGTTTCAGGTTATTAAAGAAATAAGCCAGAAATTACTCGGAGTATCTGAGGCTTTACCGGGTTTAGCCGAGATTCTCGTTTCGTATATTCGCTGTATTTTTCCAATAGTTAAAAGTTCTAAGGAGGTAAGTGGCTAAGATTTTTGGAAAGCAACGATCGTAACCATTAGAACAGAGGTTCCCAACTCCAGTCCTCAAGGCACACCAACAGTGCAGGTTTTCAGGATTTCCTTAGTATTGCACAGGTGATAATTGAATCACCTGCACTGGGGATGATTCCAATTTCTAAGGAAATCCTGAAAACCTGCACTGTTGATGTGCCTTGAGGACTGGAGTTGGGAACCTCTGCATTAGAAAACCCATCAGGACCCAGGGCTGAGCCTTTTTAAGTCGTGTTAATAGTCTGTTCAATTCCCAGGACCGTAAAGGGGGAATTAAGTTCAGATAATTGTGATGTCATTACCTTGGGGAGTTTAAGTTTGTCAGAAAATTTTTATTGGCCTGCCCAGTCGGTTGAACCGTGAGGAGATCTTTCAAATTATACAGGGAATAGTAATACCGCCTAAATTCCGCTGCAATTTCAGTAGGATGATAAATTTTAGAGCCGTCTGGCTTACAAATGTAAATGATTCTACTTTTAGCCTCTTTTTTTCTAATTCTCCAATTAACATTTTCCCACCCTTATCACCCATAGAGTACAATTTTGTTTTAGCTTTCTTTAGGGCCTTTTCATAATGCAGTAAGAATAGTGACCTAAGTTTATCTCTATGTTTTGTGATTCTGGCAGATAGTTGGGGGTCTGGGCACCTTTTATTGACTAGCTCCAAATTGAGTTGGGTTTTGAGATCCAATACTTCCCTCTGCCTTTTCTTTTTTTCCATAGATGCCATTTTAATTCCAGCTCCTCTCATAAGGTATTGTGGATGGCTCACAAAGATTTTATCAGACGTGGAGTTATTGTTATTGATTTAAAAAAAAACAAAAAAAAAAAACTCTTCCATTTTGAATTTCAGAAAGCTGACATTACTCCTGCTAGACAGTAAATACTCATTCAAGCGCCATCTCCCGGAAGAATGGAAGGAGTCTCCTTCTGAGATACATAAGGATATAAGGGTATAATGAGACCAGTATATTACTCCAATTTCCGATTTCTGGGAAGCTTTAAGTAGACTAGTGTCTATCAAAACATAATCCAGCCTACTGTAGGTGCTAAACCTAGGCGAAAAAAAGGTATAGTCGCCCTCAGAGCTGTGTTGGTACATCCAAATATCATGTAAGGAAAACTCTGACACTACCGTACCCATCTCTTTTCTTGATGATGATTGAGAGCAATCTAAGGAAGCTGGCATGGGCAAATTGAAAATCACCACAAACTACTTTCAATCCTGTAGCAAAGGGAATAAGCTTTGAGAGAGCCTTTTTAATAAAAGACATCTGAGCTGCATTGGAGGCATATAAAGATGCTATAGTATATAGAACGGAATTCAAAGAACATTTCAAGAAAACATAGCACCTTCTGGGTCAACAAGAGTGTCACACAACTCAAACCAGACTGCTTAACAAAAACTGCTATCCCAGCCTTTTTGAATTTACAATTTGCAAAAAAATGATGAGGGTAGTGTTTGTTAAACAAGCAAAAGTTGTCTTCCGACAACAGGTGTGTTTCTTGAACGCAGACTACATCTGAGTTCTCTTTGCAAATGTTTCTCCAGAATACAGAACATTTAGCAGGTGACTTTAAACCATTCGCGTTAATAGATGAAATCTTAATGGTACATTTACACGCAGCCACAGGAAGGTAGGAACAGGTAGGCATCGGACACAAATTGTGCCTGTTGCCTTGAAAGGACCTCGATGTGGCTGCGTGTAATTCAGGACTTTCCTTCCTGTGTCTTCCCTGAAGGAAGGAAAGTCCTGAATTACACGCAGCCACATCGAGGTCTTTTCAAGGCAACAGGCAATATTTGTGTCCGATGCCTGCCTGTTCCTACCTTCCTGTGGCCGCGTGTAAATGTACCATAATAGTCATAATTACATAAAAGATAAAAAAACTTTCAACAAGCCAAGTGACCTGGGCAGAGGGCCAGTCAGGGGAAGACGAACAGGGGAAGACAGACCAGGACAGGCAAATAGCGATGAACTCAAAGTAAGACAAGTTGTCATTATACAGGAAAAACTCAGTCAAGGAGTGAGATGAAAAATAGAAAAATACACTCCTGGGGGCAAAATGCTGTGAAAACGACTCTTTAAGAGTCTGCAGCAAAAATCACAAACTGGAAACGGTGACACTGCACATGAACAGTCATTTTTTAAACCAGTCTGGGGCAGCTTCTTTTTCTTTTGAGAGGTGGAGTTGGCTGGGGTGGCAGTATATATAGGCTGAATGTCCCATTGAAGCAGCTGCTCATTTGCCTTGACTGGGGAGAAGCAAACAAAAACTTTGCCATCCTTTATGATTTTAAGCTTCGCAGGAACCCCCCAGCGGTATCTGATGCCCAAGTCTCTCAAAGGCCTGGTATAAGGGTTACACTCCCGGCGTTTAGCCATAGTGCCAGCAGATAGGTCAGGGAAAACAAGCAATTGTGACAGATCATCTTACAGCGTAGGCTTTTTCCATAGGGCTATCATGAAAGATTCCTTAATGGTGTAAAACTGGATACGAGCAATGACGTCCCTAGGTAGTTTAGTATCCAGCCCTTTAGGTTTGGGATTTTATGTATCCTTGTCATCAGCCTGTGGGAGCACCTCCTAAATTAATGTCGGAAGCAGCCCTTGGAGCTTGTGATCAAGATGGACTCAGCTACGCCTCTAAGCCTTATATTATTTCGCCTGGATCTATCCTCCAAGTCCAGAGTCTTATCAGAAATCTGGGACATTTTCAGCTCAAGGGCCTCATGGGCATATACAAGATGATTATGTGATCTAGCGAGTTCCTCAAGCTTTTGCTCCAATTGTGCCGTTCTTGGAGCACAGTTCTTCAACTTTTCCTCTCAGCTATTTCATCATATCCCTCATCATGTCCTGAAGATCGTCCTGAAGCTCCCTCCTGATCCTTTTTAATAGGGCCTCCATGATGGACTGAGTGAGAGGAATGTCCTCCTGTCTCTAACGGCCTCCTCCCAAGATTGCATCCTCTGATCCTTGCAACGATGCTTGAGAAGAGGGGGCAGGGGAGTGAGGGGGAGGAGAAGTCGCGGACATCTTTGAAGCAGAGCCTGCTCCCTGGCCCCGGGGGAAGTAAGTTGTAATCTTCCTTGGGGAGCTTCTTTTAGCCGACCTACCCCGTACCATTGGGACCGCTGTGCGCTCTGGATCACAGACAGGTGGGTGATGCAGTCCAGCTGGCAATAAAATCGCTTGTAGTGTCGCTTTGGAGCTTGTCACTGCAGGAGCTACTGTTCTATGCAGCCATTACCCTCGGTTGCTAGGCAAGCATCTCTAACGACTGATTCTGAAAGCATAGTAGTTTACCTTTCTAATATACTGTATAATTGCCTTCTAATGTCTTGACATCTGGTTTGTCGGGATGTCTAGGAATCCCACAATCCACCGCACAAGTACGTTGACCGCCATATTGGAACACCCAAGTGATGGGTATTCCGATATGCCGATCGATGCACTCTTGGCCGACAAGCCCTACACTGTCACTGCAAACACCTACATGGCCTGACACCTCCACCCGTTTCCTGCAGCCTAGTGCCCACACCTCCCTCCTACCGCCTAGCAGTGCAACCGGCCTCCCCTACGCCTTATCTCCCCTTCCTGTCAGTGTCCCCGTCTGCCCCCGTCTGCCCCAGTCTACCCCCTCCTGCCGGTGTCTGCGTCCACCCCAGTCTCCCCCTCCTGCCAGTGTTACCTGAATCTGAATCTGTGTGATGCAGCCGGGTCATGTGATCCTGCAGGGTCACATGACCCTGCTGCGTCACTCAGGTCCTTCAGCATCGGATCATCGGGTAACACCGGCAGGAGGCTGAGACTGCTATGTGTGTGCATGTGTCTGTATACAGGTGTGTACCTGTGTGTATACATGTGTCTGTATACAGGTGTATACATGTGTCTGTATACAGGTGTGTACCTGTGTGTATACATGTGTGTGTATACATTTGTGTGCGTGTCTGTATACATGTGTATACATTGTGTGTGTCTGTATACATGTGTATACATGTGTGCATTATACATATATACATTTGTATACCTGTGTGCATACCTGTGTACGTGTCTGTATACATGTGTGTGTCTGTATACATGTGTGTGTCTGTATAGATGTCTGTTTGTATACGTGTGTGTCTATATACCAGTGTGTATACGTGTGTGTCTATACATGTGTGCACCTGTGTCTGTATAAATGTGTGTCTGTATACTTGTCTGTATACCTGTGTGTACATGTGTGTGTATGTATACATGTCTGTCCATGTGTGTGTCTGTATACGTGTGTATACATGTGTGTGTGTCTCAAAAGGTTTCCAGCTCACCGGATAGATAACTTACGAAGTGCAGCATTCAGTGACGGAGCCACGGACTCCCTGTGGGCATGACAGGGCGGTCACAGTATTCACAGAAGTAATTGTACAGCTCCATGTCTTCTTAAAAGAAGTAATTTTATTTTCAAAGATTAAAATTCATGTACATTGACACGTTTCGACCATAGCAGTGGTCTTATAACACTGGGGAACACAATTTTTTAGGAGTTAGGTCTGACAACTGTTCTTAATTTTTGGATGCTGAATCCAGAAATTATCTCAGTTTTTCTCTATCACGTCAAGTTTTTGAACTATACGATTTTTGTCTTCTCAAAACTATGTAAACTACTGTACCTAAAGAGTGTTTTTTTTTTTTTTTTTTTAAATAGTACAAATATGAACAAAAAATGAAATATATAAGAAATAGGCATGACAAATATATTTTGACTAATCTTACAAGTTGCCACGTAGCTCTATATGAGTCGAATTGTAATCAGATAACAAGTCTTATTACAGATAGTGCAATTGTGCATCTCTGGCAGGTAAGTTGTGGAGGAAAAACTTGACGTACTAGAAAAAAACTGACTACATTTTTGGAATCAGCATGACAATTTTAGTTTAAATCAGCTCAAAAACCTAACTCAACAGAAATTTTTTTTCAAATTGTTCCCCAGTGTAATGTATTATGACTAAGAATACTGCAAACGCATCAATTTTAATATTTGAAAATAAAATTACAGTTAGGGCCAGAAATATTTGGACAGTGACACAATTTTCGCGAGTTGGGCTCTGCATGCCACCACATTGGATTTGAAATGAAACCTCTACAACAGAATTCAAGTGCAGATTGTAACGTTTAATTTGAAGGGTTGAACAAAAATATCTGATAGAAAATGTAGGAATTGTACACATTTCTTTACAAACACTCCACATTTTAGGAGGTCAAAAGTAATTGGACAAATAAACATAACCCAAACAAAATATTTTTATTTTCAATATTTTGTTGCGAATCCTTTGGAGGCAATCACTGCCTTAAGTCTGGAACCCATGGACATCACCAAACGCTGGGTTTCCTCCTTCTTAATGCTTTGCCAGGCCTTTACAGCCGCAGCCTTCAGGTCTTGCTTGTTTGTGGGTCTTTCCGTCTTAAGTCTGGATTTCAGCAAGTGAAATGCATGCTCAATTGGGTTAAGATCTGGTGATTGACTTGGCCATTGCAGAATGTTCCACTTTTTTGCACTCATGAACTCCTGGGTAGCTTTGGCTGTATGCTTGGGGTCATTGTCCATCTGTACTATGAAGCGCCGTCCAATCAACTTTGCAGCATTTGGCTGAATCTGGGCTGAAAGTATATCCCGGTACACTTCAGAATTCATCCGGCTACTCTTGTTTGCTGTTATGTCATCAATAAACACAAGTGACCCAGTGCCATTGAAAGCTATGTATGCCCATGCCATCACGTTGCCTCCACCATGTTTTACAGAGGATGTGGTGTGCCTTGGATCATGTGCCGTTCCCTTTCTTCTCCAAACTTTTTTCTTCCCATCATTCTGGTACAGGTTGATCTTTGTCTCATCTGTCCATAGAATACTTTTCCAGAACTGAGCTGGCTTCTTGAGGTGTTTTTCAGCAAATTTAACTCTGGCCTGTCTATTTTTGGAATTGATGAATGGTTTGCATCTGGATGTGAACCCTTTGTATTTACTGTCATGAAGTCTTCTCTTTACTGTTGACTTAGAGACAGATACACCTACTTCACTGAGAGTGTTCTGGACTTCAGTTGATGTTGTGAACGGGTTCTTCTTCACCAAATAAAGTATGCGGCGATCATCCACCACTGTTGTCATCTGTGGACACTCAGGCCTTTTACAGTTCCCAAGCTCACCAGTCAATTCCTTTTTTCTCAGAATGTACCCAACTGTTGATTTTGCTACTCCAAGCATGTCTGCTATCTCTCTGATGGATTTTTTCTTTTTTTTCAGCCTCAGGATGTTCTGCTTCACCTCAATTGAGAGTTCCTTTGACCGCATGTTGTCTGGTCACAGCAACAGCTTCCAAATGCAAAACCGCACACCTGGAGTCCACCCCTAACCTTTTAACTACTTCATTGATTACAGATTAACGAGGGAGACGCCTTCAGAGTTAATTGCAGCCCTTAGAGTCCATTGTCCAATTACTTTTGGTCCCTTGAAAAAGGGGAGGCTATGCATTACAGAGCTATAATTCCTAATCCCTTTCTCCGATTTGGATGTGGAAACTCTCATATTGCAGCTGGGAGTGTGCACTTTCAGCCCATATAATATATATAATTGTATTTCTGAACATGTTTTTGTAAACAGCTAAAATAACAAAACTTGTGTCACTGTCCAAATATTTCTGGCCCTAACTGTACTTCTTTTAAGAAGACATGGAAGTGGGATGATTACTTCTGTGAGTACTGTGTGTGTGTGTCTGTATACATGTGTGCATATGTGTACGTCTATGAAGTGACCTGCCATGTCATACACATATGGACACATGTACATACACACATACACACAAACTTGTACACATATACACGTGGCAAGATACGTTATACAAATACACATGCGACGGGTCACGTCATACACATATATATACACACGCGCTGGGTCACATCACACACAAACACACATTTTATATATATATATATATACATACATACACACACATATACACACGCGACATACCAGGGACTTACACATATACACACACAGCCGGTAACGTGATGCACTATGTCCACATATACACACATATATTCACACACGCCGTGGGGAGACACACACACTGTGGATTACATGATGTGCGCGGGGACATAGACATATACACACACACACACACACAAGTGGCGGGTCACGTAACACGGTGGGGACACACACACATGCACACTTACACATGCGTCCGCCATCTTTGGACAATCAGGTATACAAAGATGGCGGCGGAGTGACACATCACACCACCTTACTGCAAGATTACACTAATTATAGGATTACGTCGGAAGGGAATTTGGTGGGAGCTAATAAGTGGATAACGAGATGTGTCTCTGTTTTGCATGTAATAAAAGATTTCTCTTTGTGTGAGTCTTTTTTTTACTCTCTACTGAAAGTATTGCTAATACCCGGCTATCATACTGACCTTAACAATAGGGCTTGATGCCAATTGCCAAAAAAGTTGACATCAACCCCTCTATTGCCCAGTCTGCCACCGCTACATGGCAGCTAGAAGAGTGGGGTAACCGCCAGTTTTTGTGTCCATCATGGAATCGTCAATTTTGGGGCGAGTACTGGCTATCAATTTTCAGCATAGGGGGCCCAGAACGCTTGGGCCTTACATCGCTGAGAATTCCAGCCCTTAGCTGCCTGGGTTACCTTGGTTGCAATAAAAAAAATACAGCGAAGGCCAATTTTTTAAAAATTATTTAAATAAGTTAAAAAAAAAAGGTCTCCATTGTATTTTTTATTGCCAGCGAAGGAAATACCAGGCAGCGGGGGTTAGCATCCAGTAGCTCCTTTTTTTTTTTTTAAAGTAAAAAAACATTTATTTACATACATTACACACAGGGAGGAAGACCGCACAATGGAGAGAGCACAGGGGGGAGAGAAGACAGCACAGTGGGAGAGAGACAGCACACAAGGGGGGAGAGCACACATAGGGAGGGAGTTAATTCAAGGGAGGGAGCACACGAGGGGAAAGTACACAGGAGAAAGACAGCTCAAAGGAGACAGCACATGGGGGAAGAGAGAACGGGCAGTCGGAGAGTGCGCGCGGGGGGAAGTTGTTGGAGAAATGGCCACAGAGTCCGCCCCCACTGTGCAATCACTGCCCTCCATCCATCTAGTATGACATAAGAAGTCAGCTTCCCACAACTATTCCTTTACCATAACCATTTTGCCATGAGTGAAACATTTGAAAGACAATTATGTATACCAATGAGATACATATACAGGAGCCGATTCATCAAGACGCCAGCAATCTGGCATAAACATCTTAACTCACAATATTTTTGCACAGCTCAGCTGTGCAAACATATTGTTGCTTTTGGCGTGTATAGGCCAGTTCCAGCAATCTACCCAAAACAGTGGCATGGCAGGGTTATGCCTGCCTAGCAAATTAATCATTTATTACGCCACCTTAATAGCCCCTGGCTGGTATAAATTTCTAACTCCAGCGAGCACCCCTTTAAGACTAAGTTCACACTGTGCGTTTTTAATTCGTTATTTTGTGCTGTGCTTTTGTTGAATTGTCAGCAGCAAACCTGGATCCGATGCACACAAAAAAAACCCACATCACATTTTTTTTTTTTTTTTTTGTGCTGCTTTTTTCTTCTCCATTGACAATGGTCTCAAGGGAAAAAAAACATAGGTGAAAAAACAGAGCCCAAATTGACATGTTCATTCTTTTTCTGTATGCATTTTCTGGACCAGTAAATATGCAGTATCTGCACACCATTTCTGAAAACTCACCAACTTTGCTGGGCATCACAGAAAGTCATTCGTTTTCCATGCAAAAATGGATCACAAAAAACGGATCAAACAAGCACAGTGTAAACCTAGCCTAAGCCAATCTTAAGGGTTGTCCTGCCTTAGGGTACAAGCATGCAGTTTACTCTGTGTGACTGCAGACTTGTGAATCCTCAGAGAGCGTGCACACACAGAACCCTGTGAGGATTCTCCGGCGGCGGGATCAGGTAGTCATGTGACTGCAAGTATGTGATTTGCATACTTCCAGTCAAATTCTGATTATATGTACCCAACCTCACTCAATTCACTTGCATTAAGAAAGGCTGCGCACAACTAGTTGGCAAGTGACCACATGTATGCAAGTCACAAAATTGCAATTCACACTGCTGGTGAGGAAAATCCTCAGCACGGAGTGTGCGCAGTGAGATGGTTCACAAGTCTGCCATCACACATTGTACATGTCTGCAGCCCCTTCAATGAACCACCTCCACAATGTTTCCGTGTGACTGTCTATCATAGGTTGGACTGGGACTAAAAGCAGCCCTGGCACATAAACCTCAACAGGCCACTTACATAGAGAGGTAAAATACTGTAGCAATGTACTATGCTGCAGCAAGTTTTGCTCTACTTGGCTTTGTCCTTCCCTGCTCAATAATCAGATTGTTGGAGGTGCGACACCTACGGAAGCACCCCTCACTGATCAGCTGTTATCAGACACTATATATGGTGTATAATGATGAAAACTGCAGCTCAGGTTCTACTGAAGAGAATAGGAGCCAAACAAAGTGTCCAATAGGCAGCCTTTCCCCATAACACTGACATGTTAAGATGATACACTGCACTACAATACTAAAGTATATTGTGCAAACTGTTAATGAATCACATGTTCAAATCCCCTTGTGGGACTAAAATATTGTGAAAAAAAAAAAAAGTGACAACAAATCTGTTTCATTATTTGTGCAGCACGACACCAATAACAACTAGAGTTTGAACAACAGTAAAGAAAAAATATCTCTTAGATCAGGGGTGGGGAACCTCAGGCCTGTGGGCTGCATGAGTCCCTCAATTTTTTTTTTCTGCAGCCCTTAGGCAGATTCCTGGGGACCACAGTGCTCAGGCTGGCAGACACGGTTTGCCGACTGTCTTCCCTTTACATCCAGGCTCCCCAGTGATCTCTATGCCCCAGCATCCCCAGTGATATATATGCCCCCTGCCTCTCCTCTGATGTCTATGACAAGAACAAACCTCGAAAAGCAGTTGAGAAGCAGCATGACCAATAACACCTAACATTACAGCCACACCAAAGAGAAGCAGGTCTAGCCTCCACAGTAGGGGCGAGTTGATTAATAATATGGCGGGTAATTTTCAAGTTGATCATTTGCGGCCTCCGAAGGTTGGTAGAAATTTCCAAATGGCCCTGGGCAGGAAAAAGGTACCCAACCCCAGTCTTAGAGTATGGCAATTAAAAAATATTGTTACTACTTTTAGACCATAAAACAATTAAAAAAAACACAAACATTGTAGAAATTGGGCATATCCATAATTGTACTTACCTGCTGAATAAAAATTAACATAACTATACTGGGCCATGGACGTAAAACATAGGAGATTTTTGTGTACTCACCATAAAATCCTTTACTCTTAGCCTCTAACTGGGGACACAGGACCATGACCATGGGTGTTATGCTGCTGTCCACTAGGAGGCGACACCAAGTATAGTCTGGAAAAAAAAAAAAGAAAAAAAAAAAAAAAAAAACAGTGTGGCTCCTCCCTGCAGTATATACACCCTTGCTGGCCTTAGCCACACCAGTTTTGTGACTAAAGCAGTAGAACCAAAGGAACACATAGGCCTGTATTAAGGCAACCATACAAGAACTCTAAGAACCAAGGAACTAGTAATAAACAGCCCCCAGGGGGCAACAGGGAGGGTGCGGTGTCCCCCAATTAGAGGCCAAGATAAAAGGATTTTACGGTTAGTACACAAAAATCTCCTTTTCTCCTTCGCCTCATTGGGGGACACAGGACCATGGGATGTCCTAAAGCAGTCCCTGGGTGGGCACAAAATAGCCTCTGTAATACGTGCATCCTACAGGTGGGCTAACGTCGCCTGCAGAGTACGTCTACCCAGCCTCGCATTTGCCGAAAACTGAGTGTGCACGTTGTTATGTTTTGAAAACGTGTGATGGCTGGACCAAGTGGCAGCCTTACATACCTGCTCCGCCGAAGCTTGGTGCCGGACGGCCCAGGATGCCACTACCTCACTGGTAAAGTGTGCTCGCAGACCAGCCGAAATGGGCAAATTTCACAGTTGATTAGCTTCCTAAATAATTGTTCTGATCCATTTGGCTAGAGTAGCCTTGGATGTGGCCGAGCCGTTTCGGTGGCCCTCCGGAAGGATAAACAGGGAATCCGACTTTCTGAAGGACGCCATTCAGGAAACATATAGATGGAGAGCCTAAACAAGATCCAGGTTATGCTGGGCCTTTTCCACACGGTGCACCGGCGCCGGGTAATATGATGGGAGAGAGATGAACACATTCAGGTGGAATGAAGAGACCACCTTTGGGAGGAAAGACTGTATTGGACGGAGTACTAGCTTGTCCTGATGGAAATGAGGAATGGGGCTTTGCAGGAAAGTGCTGCGAGCTCAGAAACACGACGAATGGATGTGATGGCAACAAGAAACACCACCTTTTGGGATAGAAGGGCGGAGTGATACTCCCTTGAGAGGCTCAATGGGGGGCCTCTGAAGAACGTCTGGGACTAAGTTCAGATCCCAAGCTTCCAGGGGGTCTCCTGTAAGGGGGGACCAAACAAGAGGCACCTTGGATCAAAGTTCTCACTTGGGGTTTACACGCCAGCCGGCGTTGGAATAATACCGACAGGGCCGATACCTGACCCTTGAGGGATCCGAGAGAGAGTCCGATGTCTAGACCAGACTGAAGGAAACCTAAGATAGCAGGGAGGGAAAAAAGATGGGGTGGGCGGTTTTGGGACCTGCACCAGGAGAAGAAAGTTCTCCAGGTGCAGTAATAGATGCTGGCTGAAGCCTGCTTCCGCGCCCTGATCATGGTGTTTTTTACACCAGGTGAAAAACCAGCCTGGGTCAAAACCCAGTCCCAACGGCCACGCTGTCAAATTCAGGGCAGACAAGTTCTGGTGGCGGATTGGACCCTGGGTGAGAAGGACTGGGCGATCTGGGAGATGCCAGGGAGTGTCGGCGAGCAGCCGAACTAGATCGGCTTAACAGGCGCGACTTGGTCAGTCTGGTGCAATAAGGATGACTGGAACATCCTCTGACTATCTTGCTCACCCCTCTGGGTATTAGAGGCAGAGGAGGGAAAATGTAGGGAAGGCAAAACAGAGTCCAGGGTTGGTTAGACCTGTGCATCCGCCCCTTCCGACTGCAGATCGTGGGACCGAGCCATAAACCTGGGTACCTTGGTGTTGAGCAGTGAGGCCATGAGGTCCACATCCGGTGTTCCCCCAGCGATGACATATCTGTTGGAATACCTCCAGATACAGGGCCCACTCTCCTGATGCAATGCCTTGACGGCTGAGGAAAAGCGCCATCCTGTTGTCCACTCCTGGGATGTGTACTGCTGATAGCACTGACAGGGTGGATTCTGCCCAGTGGAGGATTGGTCATACCTCGCGCATTGCCAGCCGGCTGCGGGTACCTCCGTGGTGATTGTCTGACTAGACTCGGATGTGGCGACCCGCCAGTAGGAGCTGAAAGGCTTGTAGCGCCAGAAAAATGGCTCGAATTTCCAGGAGGTTGATGGGAAAAGTGGACTCCCAAATGACCACCTGCCCTGTGCCGTATGATGGCAATAGACAGCTCCCCAGCCTACGAGACTGGCATCAGTAGTGAGCACGTTCCAGTGAACCGGTAAAAAGGACCTCTCCTGATTGAGAAGGACAGTTGGAGCCACCAAAGAAGCGATTGCTTGACTGAGGGTGACAGTTGCAATGTTCTGTCCAGTGTGAAAGGACTCCTGTCCCAGGGTGATTGAAGGGTCAACTGGAGAGGCCTGAGGTGAAGCTGAGCAAAGGGAACTGCCTCCATCGCCGCGACCATCCAGCCTATGACTCTCATCCCGAAGCGAAGAGAGTGGGGCAAGGGGCGAAGGATGGTCCGGACTCCCTGCCGCAGGGAGAGAACCTTGTCCCAGGGGAGGAGAATCAACCCGCGGGAGGTATTGAAAACCATTCCCAGGAAGGTGAGTGACTGGCTTGGGACTGGAGGGGATTTGGACAGGTTGACTAGCCATCCCAGGCAAATGAGAGTGTCCACTGTAATGTGAACGCTCTCTTCGCAGTCCCTGAAAGAAGGAGCCTTCATGAGAAGGTCGTCCAGGTAGGGCAGGACCACTAACCCCCTGTGAATGGAGTATTGTCATGATGGCGGCCATGACCTTGGTGAGCACTCTGGGAGCAGTGGCGAGCCTGAAGGGGAGGCATTGAAAACCGCAGGAAACATTGATGGGCCTGGGTGAAATGATGGAACGTAGAGATTCAATGCGAAAATGACGCAGTCGGACAAATTTGTTCAGGTGCTTCAAGTCTAGGATGGGGCAGACAGAGACGTCCTTCTTGGGTACCACGAAAAGGTTTGAGTAAAACCCCGTGAAACGTTCGTCTGGTGGTATCGGAAAAATGACTCCCACCTATAGGAGAGTCTCGATGGCTTTGAAAAAGGCGCGAGCCTTTGTTGGGGGGCGTGGAGGGGTGGAAGGGAAAAAACGGTTGGGAGGGCGGGCGAGGAACTCTGTTATATCCAGAAGAAACCAATTCTCTGACACATCTGTCCTCTGGCGAGCGAGACGTGTTGAAAGTGGGAAAGTCGGCTGCATACCTGGGAGGTATCTTCCGGAGGAGGAAAACCTGTGGGATCTGGATCCCTTAGGTTTGGACTGCCTTGAGTGAGACTGCCAGGATGAGGATGTCTTTTGATAGGCCAGGGATTCCTGTCCCTGCGTGGGGAGCGGCTGTTGGGCTGTGCCAGGCGAGAGATCGACCAGCCGAAGGAATTCCGAAAGGAATGAAAGCAGGTTTGTTGATGTTGGGCAAAAGACGTTTAGGTTTATGTTGGGGAAGAGAGGTGCTCTTTCCACCCGTGGCATCAGAGATCAGCTTATCTAGCTTCTCGCCGAAAAGTTGGCCGCTAAGGTATGGCAGACTGGTAAGGGATTCTTTGGAGGCCGAATCAACCATCCATTTGCGTATAGTGATGGCGTTTGCAGCAACGACAGCTGTGCAATTGGCGGCGTCTAGCGCCGCGTGGAGTAGACATTCTCCTGCTACAGAAAACTGGGCCGCTAGGTTCGACGTATCCGGGGATTGTTCACTCTCACGTAGTGAAGAATGAAGAGAGTTGGCCCAGGTCATAATTGCCTTGGCCACCCACACTGAAGCAAAGGAAGGAGAAAGGGCCGAGCCGGTCGTCTCGAAGACTGAGCGTGCCAGCTATTTAACCTGCCCACCTGTTTGGCAGGGAAAGTAGGGTACGAGCGGCTAAAGCGGGAAAACGGGGGCGACTTGTGGAGAGTCCACCCAGTGTTAGCCTAGAGCCAGAGGGCAGGGGTAGAGGGCTTCAATGGCCAAACTTCTTATCAGGGCGGGCCCTGTGTTTGGTTAAAATCTCCTGGAATTCAGGATGATCTGCGAAGAATTTGTGTGGGCGTTTTGCCCGCTTGAATGACATGCTATGTTCTGGGGTCTCACAGGGAATGTTGTCGATATTAAGTGTCTGATTGACAGCCGTAATTAAAGGGATCCAGTCACCTCCAAAACACCTCCTAAGCTAGCAAAACATGTCCCTGCAGCATATTATCACTAATCTCACCCTCCTTTTGTCTCCTAAAAGCATCCTGTGATAGTAGATAAAAATGTTTGAATACTTACTCATTAGTGATTATAATTAGCAGGGGCTATATTCTTTAGCACTTAGGGCGTGTTGTTTTGCAGGCTCCAGGATCCAGACTCTCTCTGTCTGTGCTGCAGTGATGTGGAGCTGAAGGCAGGACTAATGATTTGCATTCTGTGAGTGATAGAGAGGGAGAAGGGCAATGCCTGCACAAGCACAGCACACAGACAGAGAGAGGGTGGATCCTGGAGCCTGCAAAACAACAGGCCCTGGGGTCTAAAGAATATAGCCCCTGCTAATTATAATCCCTAATGAGTGAGTATTAAAAAGTTTTTATGCACTTTCACAGGATGCTTTTAGGAGACAAAAGGAGTGTGAGATTAGTGACAATATGCTGCAGGGACATGTTTTGGTAGCTTATGAGGCGTTCTGGATGTGACAGGATCCCTTTAAGTCCTTGATCATGTCCAGAGTGTCGGGACCGTCTAAATCAAGGGACGTGTCAGGGTCAGGGTCTGAATCAGGGTTGTAGTATCTGTGGGATGAGGGCGAACCCGGCTCCTGTTCCCGAGAGGAGGAGTTGTCAGAGCTCCGTGAGGGTGAGGGTGAAATGTTCCTATGGAGTCTTTTACAACCTGTGTCAGTCGCTGAGGATAGCGACTCCCATGCATTGCCCCTGGACGAGGTACTCTCGAACTCAGTGCCGACCTCCTGTGGCCCTGTTTGTACCGAGGTGTAGGAGGTGGGATAGTTCTGCAGAGACTGGATGAGGGTTGAGGAGAGCTTTTCCGTAGATTGCGACATTGATGGAGTCAAAAACACAGCCCATTCCGGTGGAGGTTCCTGGGTGGCATCGGTCACTTGGGCCACCATGGTGGGGTGCTCCCTGGCAGAATTTGACTCAAGTCCGGCAGTGCAGGGTAGCATGACCGCTGGGCAGGTGAGCCCTGCATGTAATACATGAGGGATAATAGGTAGCCAGCCTGGAGATTTTCCTGCTGAGTCTTGAGCTCTGCATGGCTATGTAAGGGTGCAGATATGACAGAATAAAAAACTGTGTGCTGCACCAGGGCAGAATGCCAGGGAAGGCTGCACTGCAGGGAGAGTGTAGATAGAAAGAAAAGAGCTACAGCAGAGAGATCTGCTGTGCTACTTACAGCGACCTAGGGACACCAAGAGCTACAGCTGAGACCGGGCACTGTGTCCCCCTGAAGTGCCGGCGAGTAATGGCGGCCGCTGGAGTGAAGAGAAGGGTGGTATGTCCAAAAAAGAATGCTGGGAGCTCTCGCGAGGAGCGCCTAGAGTAGCCAATCCACCCACTGACGACGTGGCAGGAGCGGGATTCTCGCCCGCGTGACGTAGTGGGCGGGGAAAGGCGGAGACGAACAAATAGGCCGAAGCCCTGGCCTAACAGATTTCTATGGCCGAAAAAGTGAACGGGCCGGTGTGGAAGTGCGCACCTGAGGCTGTGATGGGAGCAGAGAATGCCAGGGAGCCCCCTAATCGGGGAATGGTACTGGGGAGTGGTACAGGAGAGGGATAATGGATGAGGTTATCAGGGTCCTTTGGAATGAAGGAGCCCTGGGATTACACGTATGTCGGCTCCTCTACCCAAAATCCCTGTGAGGGGAGTATGGGGAGGGCATTCGCCATGCATCAATTCAAAAACGTAGCGTGGGGAGGCAGAATAGAGGCGTCCAGTGAGGCATCCATGTCACTACAACCCAGAGTCCCAACTGTGGGATCTAGGGAGAGAGCTTTACCAAGTGGGTAGTCTGTGTGGGTAGCTGGAAGCACCTTTGCATATATAATGGAGATCGGAACGCGATGGAACCATCACCATGCACTTTGTCCCTCGGTGCAGAAGGGGGTATGTGGAGGTAACACCCCGCATTCCCGTCTGTTGCCGTTTGCGGGAAATCGGTATGCAAAGGAACCGTTGCCCTGTCTGATCTTCAGTGATTCTGAGAAAAAAAGGGAAAAAAAACCTAAACTAAGGATGTGGTCTATGGACCGCATCTAACTCCTAATGACACTAAGCAAAAACTAGTGTGTCTGAGGCCGGCCAGGGTGTATATACTGCAGGGGAGGAGGCGCACTATTTTTTTTTTTTTTCCAGGCTATACTTAGTGTCACCTCCAAGTGGACAGCAGCATAACACCCATGATCATGGTCCTGTGTCCCCCAATGAGGTGAAGGAGAAAAAATTCTGATCAGTTTTTTATACATCAGTCCTAACAAAAGTGTAATAAAAAGAAAGTCTCAGAATATTCACACAAAATGATTTTTTTTTTTTTTTTTTTTTTTAAACACTATTCATAGAACAGGGAACAAAACTAAAAGTGTATAAATTTGGTATTTATACATAATTACACTGTTAGACAGACAAATTATAACATTTTATGGGCAGTACGGTGAAGAACATCAAATTTACAATGTTAAAAAATTGCATTTGTTTCCCGTTTCTTGTAATGAAAAGTTAATAAAAGTTAGGCAATAATATGTATACCTAAGATTATGCCACTTAGGCGGCCGTCACACGGAACGATATCTTGCCCGATATCGTTTAAGCGATCTCCTTTTTGATCACTTAAGCGATATCGGGCAAGATATCGTTGCATGTAATCAAGCGATTTAAGATGTTAAATCGCTTGATCGTGACATCGCTGATCTGAGGTCCGGTTCTCAGATCTAGCGATGAACGATGCAACGATCTGCATCATCGTGGTGTATGACACCACGATGACCCATCTCCCAGCGACCGCGCCTATGCTGGGAGATGGTAACTATGGTACACATCGGGTAACTAAGCGACGCGCGGCGCCTAGTTACCCGATGTGTACCATAGTAACGAGCGAGATCGCGGCTCCGCATCGCTGGTGAGTCTGTCTGTGTGACATCTCACCAGCGATGTGAGCGATATTGTAAGCGATCGCGCGTGCACGTGATCACTTACAATATCGCTAAAGATGTCGCAGCGTGTGACGGCCCCCTTACTAATACAGCTGCAAAAAAATTAGCTCTTATGGCTGTCAAAATAAAAAAAAAATAAGTTATGGCTTTTGGATTGTGATCCTAAAACAAAGAAAAAAAGCAGTGAAAAAAAAGAAACAAATATTCAGCCCTTCTTATTAGGAATTTGTCACCTTGGAAAATGCTATTTACTTTCAGATCAATAGGATCAATCTGCAGGTAAATAACACTGCTGCCCAGCAACCAATTGAGAGTGCAGCTTCCAGGAGAAATAAAATGTACTTTATGTTCTCCCAGGAGCCACCAGCTTTCAGTCATGGGGTCATAAACAGAGCAGCTACAGACACCAATCACTATATTGCAAGCGGTGGCTGTTAGTGCGTCACAGGACTTTGGCATACCAAAGTTATTGACATGTAAAAAACACGGGCTCAGTGGTTAGCACTGTATGGTGGCTTGGTGGCTAGCACTGCAGCCTTTTGCAGCGCTGGGGTCCTGGGATCAATTCCCATCAAGGACAACATCTGCAAGGAGTTTGTATGTTCTCCCAGTGTTTGTGTGGGTTTCCTCCAGGCGCTCCAGTTTCCTCCCACACTCAACACATACTGATAGGATGTTTAGATTGTGAGCCCCAATGGGGACAGTGTTTCAAATGTATGTAAAGTGCTATGGAATTAATAGCGCTATATAAATGAATAAATATCATGATATTATTATGCAAAATGACATATGTAAAATTTAAACTGAGGATATAATTACAGTTGCCATTACCATGCCATACAGAGTTTTATTTTTGTAAACCAGTAAAGACAATTATGGAGACGTTGCATATATTAATCAATACAGATTTTAGCTTTTAAAGTACAGTGGAAAAATAAAGTTCATGTCTGATTAGTTGCTTAGACCTCATTCGTGAATCACGTGCAAGTTCTGTGTTTTCCACCTGTAGAACATGTGCATATTATTAGTCCATGGAGCTGATCACATTAGTGTTATTTTGCGGACTGTGTGATAGCAAAAAAAAAAGTAAACAAAATCATCATGGAAACATGTCACAGATGAAAGTTACCCAAACAAATCTATGGGTCCATGAAATTCACATGTGCGGCCTGTGATTAAGTCTATTGCTTGGTAATTGAAACTGACTGATGAAACACTGGGAAAACCGATCCAAAACACTGTAGAACAAAGGCCTTTTTTAATTTACATATCAGAAAAATCACAGACATGTCAATGAGGCTTGAAGTGGTTCTTCAGTCTAAGGCTGGAAACACACTGTCCGAGTGACATGCGAGTTACTCGCACGAATCTCGGATCATTCACCCGGGATGACTTCTCCCTCTCTGGACGAGAGCAGTGGAGCTACATAGAAATAAATACCACTGACCGTATTCCGTCAGAAGAGACAGGGGTTGTGCTGGGTGATCCGAGACTCATGTGAGTAAGTCGCATGTCACCCGAACAGTGTGTTTCCAGCCTAAGAAGAAAAGTCTGCAGTCATTATGTGGCTACCCAACTGTGACAGGTGTACAATGCACACTGTCACAATTTCCCTGTGTGAGGCCACAGTCACGAGTCATGTGATCACATGTATGAGTTTTTTATATTTGCAGTCTCGTGCCGACGAGCCTTTCCCCTGCTGCTTGGTGTTCAAGCAGAGTAGAGTCTAGCTGGCACTTGACTGCATTATGTAAATCACATACATGTGGTCATGTGACCCCTCACCTGCATGCTGCATGAGGACGTGTCTGTGTGCATATCATTCCATCACAATTCAACAGTCGGCAGTTATGTGGAGTGATTGCAGACTTTTCTTCTTACAGTGGGGGAAAGAAGTATTTGATGCCTTGCTGATTTTGTAAGTTTGTAAGACAAAGACATGAACAGTCTATAATTATAAGGGTAGGTTCATTTTAACAGTGAGAGACAGAATATCAAAAATAAAATCCAGAAAATCACATTGTCTAAATGATATAAAAATGCATTTTCATTTTGCAGAGAGAAAGAAGTATTTGATCCCCTACCAACCATTAGAAGTTCTGGCTCCTACAGACCAGTTGGATGCTCCTAATTAACTTGTTACCTGCATTAAACGCAGTTGTCTTATATTGTCATCTGTATAAAAGACTTCCGTCCACACACTCAATCAGCCTAATGGTGGGTTTACACGCCGCGATATCGTTTCGATATCGCAGTACAATGGCGCGGGAGCGCGCAATTCGTGCACGTTCCTCCCGCATCGCATTGAATGTTTACACGCTGCGATCTCTGAATACAACGTCCGTGCGATGTCTCCGCCTCCCAACCCAGGATCGCATAGTTAACATGGGAGTGAATGGGTGACGTATCAAATCGCATCGTAATTGGGCGTTTACACAGCACGATCCGGCTTCAATCGCTATGCAATATCGGGGCATTGAATAGCACGCTCATTCGATCCCCGATATCGCATTGACATCGTTCCTGCATCGCATTGGACGTTCACACCATACAACGCAGGAACGATATCGGGTCCAACGAGCGAACCACGTGACTTTTGATTGAAATTGTACTGCGATATCGCAACGTGTAAACCCGCCATAAAACTACACTGGAGGAACTTGTTAATGATCTTAAGGTAGCTGGGACCACTGTCACCAAGAAAACCATTGGTAACATATTACGCCATAATGGATTAAAATCATGCAGTGACCACAAAGTCCCACTGGCTCAAGAAGGCACATGTACAGCCCGTCTTAAAGGGAACCTGTCATCCCAAATCACCTTCCTAACCTATTAATAGCTGTCCCTGCAGCCTTACAATACTGTCTAACACATCCCTGTCTGACCTTTTTTTTTACTAATCTATGAGTACAATAAAGTAGTTAGCAAACTTACGAAATTTCTGTCAGAGGGGCGTTCCTTCAAGCGTTTTTGACCGGTAGGCGGGTCCCCTGTGCCGCGCTAACCCTGCCTCGCCGCTCTAATACGCCCTAATGGGAGTTATTACACAATGCAGAGCTCTGGCACGATTTTAATATCGCGCCCGCAACGTCACCACTGCGACGCTGTCATGCGACACCGGGATCGCGTCACTTCCGGTCGCAGGTCTCTCACAGGCAGACTTTGCGCATGCGCAGAATCGTATTGTAAGGCTGCAGGGACAGGTATTAATAGGTTAGAAAGGTGATTTGGGGTGACAGATTCCCTTTAAGTTTGCCAATGAACATCTTGGGTGATTGGGAGAAGGAGCTGTTGTCAGAGGAGACAAAAACTGAGCTCTTTGGCATTAACTCAACTCGCCGTGTTTGGATGAAGAGAAATGCTGCCTATGACCCAAAGAACACCGTCCCCACAGTCAAGCATGGCGGTGGAAACACATTCTGGGAGTGTTTATCTGCTAAGGGCACAGGACTACTTCACCACATCAAATGGGACATTGGATAGAGCGATGTACCGTAAAATCCTGAGTGACAACTTCCTTCCCTCTGCCAGGACATTAAAATGGGTCGTGGCTGGGTCTTTCAGCACGACAATGAGCCAAAACTTAAAGATAAGGCAACAAAGGAGTGGCTCAAAAAGAAGCACATTAAGGTCATGGAGTGGCCTAGCCAGTCTCCAGACCTTAATACCATAGAAAACCTATGGAGAGAGCTAAAGCTTTGAGATGCCAACGACAGCCTCAAAATCTTAATGATTTAGAGATGATCTGCAAAGAGGAGTGGAACAAAATTCCTCCTGACATGTGCGCAAAACTCACCATCAACTACAAGAATCATCTGACTGCTGTGCTTGCCAACAATGGTTTTGCCACCAAGTATTAAGACAAAATCAGCAAGGAATCAAATACGGTACTCATTTCTCCCACTGTAGACTGGATACGTCTTAAGGAGTTGTCCAGCTACATCCCTCTTTTCCAAAAGATTCCAAACGTATTGCTTCATCACAAGCAGAAGGTTTATACAGTTTCTTCATTGCAAGCATCAGCTGAATAGTATTTACAAGCGCTTACATTGTGGTGCAGAGAAGTCAATAATGTTTCTGACCTATAAAATATTAGTGTAGGGTGTTGTGCCCTGTTACTGCTGCCCATTGCAACCGTTCAGGCCTACATGTTTGTTAATATATTGCATCTCTACTTGTATTGGCTTTGAGCGATTGCTTTTCTAACTGTTTCAATTATTGGTCATTTATATTCTGCAAAAATCTAGTAAAAAAAAAAACAACAAAAAAACCCCAAAAATTTAACAAAGACATCTACTTCTGTGTTTTCTTTTTAAAAACTGTTAATCTGATGAACCATATTTGCTACAGGATGAGGACTGCTGATGTCTATCCAGGAAAGTCCGGAGATTGGATATTAAAACGTCGACTTCTGGCAAAAGTGGATGTGAACGAAATAAGTCTGCAGAAGCGAGGACATATGACATGTATTTGGCCTGTCTGTCCTCTGGCAGGCGGCAACATTGTCCTGCAACCGCATGGCCAAATCCATCCAGATCATCAAACTCTTCGACTCTTTCATGTTCAAAATTTGTCTGGCTCATTTCCCTGGGGATGAGACCATTTATCCCAATCAACCGTCTTCTAGCTGCTGTGGGCATTTCAGAAGGCCCAGAGCAGTGTACATCTGCCTGTACATACTTTACTGACTCCGGAGTTTTAGCCTCATCCAGCAATGAATCGTCTGTGAGGTTAAAATCTTCTTGGCTCTCAGGAATCTTCTGCTGTTCCGGTAACGTTTCTTCAGTTCTAAATGTAAAAAGAAGAATTAGTTCCATAGCCTTAATTCAGTTTGGAGTCCTAACATAGATTAAAGGATACCTTTTGTTTCAGGTGATTTTTTTAGAATAAGATGTTATGTATAAATGAGGAATAACACATAATTTAGGCTTAAAGACTTGTAATCTTGCATTTTTCACTAGTTTTCCCTGACTATAATGTCTTAATTACAATCCACACACAGAGAAGAGGATATCCTGCTCCCCAATCTCTGCAGTAGACCCTAAAAAACAGTGTATACAATAAAACAACCATCATTCTAGTTTCTTTTGTTTTCTACCACCTCCCTGAGTGTGCTCCTGCCTACTTCTAGCCCCTCTTCTCTCCATAGACTTCTATGGGCAGTGTGTGATCTCTCAATGAGCTGACAGTACACCGCTTGGTCTCGGGTCAGATTTTAGCAGTTTTTCAAAGTGTATGTTTAGTTCACGGAGCTAGAGGGAGGTGAAGTGGCTCATAAGTGGAGAAAAAAAATAGCATATTTCTCTAAATAAAGATATACAGAAAAGTTTCTTCACTTGTACTATTCATTAATACAAAGATGGACGAAATAGCAGTGATCTCACAAATGATCTCTTTCTTTCGGCCTACATCCAGTGACTTCAAAATTACAGCCACTGCTCCAAATGTTGTTCTTTTTTCAAATAACTGCTTAAGTAGAGGGTAATATAAGCATAGGTGCCATGATCGTGGCCAAATGGCAATCAATTTATCAAGAAAGTACATTACACAACTACACAAGGAGAGTAGCATGTGTTTTACCATTAACCTTTACTATTGACCCAAATATATTACTCTACTGGGTGCCATCCTGAATTCACCCGTTTCTTTTCAGTAATAAAAAGCACTAGAGGTACAGAAGTAAGGGAGAGACAATCTACCTAAGGATATCAAACACACGGCCCGCATGTGGCCCCAAAGGCTGCTTTATGCAGCCAGCAAGCACAGCAGACTTTTATTGGTGATCACGGCAGGGTTCAGTGCCGACGTCCGTGCTCAGATGAATGCATGTTTACTGGCGCCGCAGGATCAAGCTTTGCTCAGCTGTGAAGAGCTTGATCCTGGCATCAGCGGCACCCTAAACCAGGGCATGATCACCAATGAATGTTCTGTGCCTGCGGGCCGAATGTGCAGGATGCCGAGGGATCGGCGGACAAGTCAGAACAATAGTATGTGTATGTATGTATGTATATATGTATGTGTATGCGTGTGTGTTATATATGTGTTTGTATGTATATGTGTGTGTGTGATGAAAGCAAGTTGGGGGCATTACTACAGGAAGGAGAGAATGATGGGGCATTACTACAGGAAGGGGAGAATGATGGCGGCTTTAGTATAGCAGGGGGAGAATGATGAGGCCATAACTACAGGAGGGGGAGAATGATGGGGGAATTACTACAGGAGGGGGAGAATGATGGGGCATTACTGCAGGAAGGAGAGCAATGATGGCGCATTTCTACAAGAGGGGGAGAATGATCGGGCATTACTACAGGAAGGGGAGAATGATGAGGGCATTACTACAGGAAGGGGAGAATGATGAGGGCATTACTACAGGAAGGGGAGAATGATGAGGGCATTACTACAGGAAGGAGAGAATGATGGGGCATTACTACAGGAAGGGGAGAATGATGGCGGCTTTACTATAGCAGGGGAGAATGGTGAGGCCATAACTACAGGAGGGGGAGAATGATGGGGGAATTACTACAGGAGGGGGAGAATGATGGGGCATTACTGCAGGAAGGAGAGCAATGATGGCGCATTTCTACAAGAGGGGGAGAATGATCGGGCATTACTACAGGAAGGGGAGAATGATGAGGGCATAACTACAGGAAGGGGAGAATGATGAGGGCATTACTACAGGAAGGGGAGAATGATGAGGGCATTACTACAGGAAGGAGAGAATGATGGGGCATTACTACAGGAAGGGGAGAATGATGGCGGCTTTACTATAGCAGGGGGAGAATGGTGAGGCCATAACTACAGGAGGGGGAGAATGATGGGGGAATTACTACAGGAGGGGGAGAATGATGGGGCATTACTGCAGGAAGGAGAGCAATGATGGCGCATTTCTACAAGAGGGGGAGAATGATGGGGCATTACTACAGGAAGAGGAGAATGATGGGGCATTACTACAGGAAAGGGAGAATGATGAGGGTATTACTACAGGAAAGGGAGAATGATGGGGCATTACTACAGAGAGTGGAGTATGATGAGGGCATTACTACAGGAAGGGGAGAATGATGGGGCACTACTACAAGAAGGGGAGAATGATAAGGGTGTTGCTACAGGAGGGGAGAATGATGGGGCACTACTACAAGAAGGGGAGAATGATGGGGCACTACTACAGGAAGGGGAGAATGATGGGGGTGTTGCTACAGGAGGGGGAGAATGATGGGGCACTACTACAGGAAGGAGGGCAATGATGCGGCATTTCTACAAGAGGGGGAGAATGATGGGGCATTACTACAGGAAAGGGAGAATGATGGGGCATTACTACAGGAAAGGGAGAATGATGGGGCATTACTGCAGGAAGGGGAGAATGATGGGGCACTACTACAAGAAGGGGAGAATGATAAGGGTGTTGCTACAGGAGGGGAGAATGATGGGGCACTACTACAAGAAGGGGAGAATGATGGGGCACTACTACAGGAAGGGGAGAATGATGGGGGTGTTGCTACAGGAGGGGGAGAATGATGGGGCACTACTACACGAAGGAGGGCAATGATGGGGCATTACTACAGGAAAGGGAGAATGATGGGGCATTACTACAGGAAAGGGAGAATGATGGGGCATTACTGCAGGAAGGGGAGAATGATGGGGCATTACTGCAGGAAGGGGAGAATGATGGGGCATTACTGCAGGAAGGGGAGAATGATGGGGCATTACTGCAGGAAGGGGAGAATGATGGGGCATTTCTACAGGAAGGGGAGAATGATGGGGCATTACTGCAGGAAGGGTAGAATGATGGGGGTGTTGCTACAGGAGGGGGAGAATGATGGGGCACTACTACAAGAAGGGGAGAATGATAGGGGTGTTGCTACAGGAGGGGGAGAATAATGAGGGCATTACTACAGGAAAGGGAGAATGATGGGGCATTACTACAGGAAGGGGAGAATGATGAGGGCATTACTACAGGAAGGGGAGAATGATGAGGGCTTTACTACAGGAGGGGGAGAATGATGAGGCATTACTACAGGAAGGAGGGCAATGATGGGGCATTTCTACAAGAAGGGGAGAATGATGGGGGCATTACTACAGGAAGAGGAGAATGATGGGGCATTTCTACAAGAAGGGGAGAATGATGGGGCATTACTACAGGAAAGGGAGAATGATGGGGCATTACTACAGGAAGGGGAGAATGATGAGGGCATTACTACAGGAGGGGGAGAATGATCGGGCATTACTACAGGAAGGGGAAAATGATGGGGCATTACTACAGGAAGGGGAAAATGATGGGGCATTAGTACAGGAAGGGGAAAATGGTGGGGCATTAGTACAGGAAGGGGAGAATGGTGGGGCATTAGTACAGGAAGGGGAGAATGATGGGGCACTACTAGAAGAAGGGGAGAATGATGGTGCACTACTACAAGAAGGGGAGAATGATGAGGCATTACTACAGGAAGGGGAGTATGATGGGGCATTACTACAGGAAGGGGAGAATGATAGCAGTATTACAACAAGCTGGGGCATTACAACAGAACGGGATAATGATGGTTACATTACTACAAGATAGTACATTACTACAAGAACATGTATTAATACAAGAAGGGGTTAATGATGGGTGTATTACTACAGGAAGGGAAGAATGATGGGGCCATTACTACAGGAAGGGAAGAATGATGGCTGTATTACAACAAGATGAGGCATTACTACAGGATGGGATAATGATGGTGGCTTACTACAAGAAGGGGCATTACTGCAGAAAGGGGATAATGATGAGGGCATTACTGCAAGAAAGGGCATTACTACAGGAAAGGGATATTGATGAGGGCATTACTACAGACAGGGGAGTTTCATGACAGTATTACAACAAGATGGGGCATTACTACACAAAGGGGATAATGATGGGGGCATTACTGTAAAATGGGGAAAATGATGAGGGCATTACTACAAGATGGTACAATACTGCAAGATGGGGCACTACTACAGAAAGGGGATAATGATGGGGACATTACTGCAAGATGGTACAATACTGCAAGATGGGGCACTACTACAGAAAGGGGATAATGATGGGGACATTACTGCAAGATATTTGCCAAAATTAGTGTATGTGGCTAATCGTAAAACAACGAGCAAAAATGATCAAAGTGTCCTGCAAGGAACATGGCCCTCCAAATTAAATTTTGTTCTATGTGCGGCCCCACATACCCAAATGAGCTTGAGACCCATGATCTAACCAGCGTTCAGGTCCCGACTAAGGTCAATCTCTCAAGTGGCTCTATCACGGAGGACAAAATGGTAAATGTACACATCAGTTTAGAGGTAGGAGAGATACTTACTGCTCAGGTACTACGTTTGGCAAGCGCTTTATCAGACGCAGGGATCGCCTTCCCCTTGAAACAATAGATTCCCTTTCTTTCAGACACCCCCGAACCTTTTTTTTGGTGGGCTCATCTGTTAGAATTGGAAAAGCAATATTGTGAATGTGTGAAGCAAGCGTTATGGAAAATAAACTATTGTCTCATGAACAAAATTGAGAAGCTGTATTTTCATATTTATCACCCTCCTGCCACAATCAATTTTTGTTTTCTTATATCCCCTTCTTCGAAAAGTCATACATCTGTTTTTATGTTCAGTTGAACTAGCCATATTCACTTCCC
Source organism: Allobates femoralis (assembly GCA_033576535.1). Classification (NCBI taxonomy): domain Eukaryota; kingdom Metazoa; phylum Chordata; class Amphibia; order Anura; family Aromobatidae; genus Allobates; species Allobates femoralis. Next base: position 658,744,196 of record JARQOC010000002.1, on the reverse strand, counting down.
CCCCCCCCCCCTCCCTCTAAAAAAAGGTCTTAATTTAGATTTTTTACATTGGCCTCTAAAAAGACAATAGTTCATCAGCCATTGAGGGCAACCTATAGAAGTATTGAACACAAATTAATATACACATACAACAATAAGAACAATGTGATCAGCCGGGGACGTATGGTATATAAAAGTCATGGGCCCCATAGCAGCAGTTATAATTGCCCCCACCCACTAAGAAAATTAATTATTTAGAGGGGTGACAAAACATATCTCACAACTGTGTAGCCATTACAAAGTAATTTTCCTCCTATTTAAGACTCTAGATACCCCTTTCATTCCACTCATAGTATGATGCAAGCAAAAGTGCCCCACAAACACTGTATGATCCCTCCACAATGAATTCCTCCATAGTACCCTGTACACATACAGTATGATGACCCTACTGTACTTCTACCACAGAAAAGTATTGTGACCCCCAATGTATGATCCCCCACTGTGACCCCCAAACAGCTCTCCATGCAGTATAATGGTCCCCACTAGCTTTCCAAACAATATACTGCCCCCACACAGTATGATCGATCGTACATAAATGGCTGATCTTAAACATAACATTTTTGGACCGGATGGTATATGATGTTTAGTTGAAGGGCATTTCCTTGCAAAATAGCTAACATACCCAAAAGAAAAATTGGCAAAGTTTTCGCCCATTCTCCAAAATTATGTACCAATTATACAACACACTCCAAGAATAAAACTACAAAAAGCTTTATTAAATATCTTAAATATAACAATGATCAGTGCAATCCTCCACAATATTATCTCCTACCACTGACTATTTTTTTTTAGAAATTTTATTCTCCTGTATAAATTAACTCTGTATGGATTGCATTGATCATTGTTATATTTGAGATATTTAATAAACCTTTTTGTAGTTTTATTCTTGGAGAGTGTTCTATAATCTATTATATAATTGCCGTAGCGACTTCCGTCGGAGCGGCGCTGCTTCCGGTGGCTTGGTTAGCGAGTCCGAGGTGCTTCTCCTGGACTCTCCCCGTGGCCGCGTAGCGGCCATGGCGACTCACGAAGCAATGCCCGCAAAGCGGGCATTGCGAGTCGTTGCAGCATCGCGAAGCAATGCCCGCGAAGCGGGCATTGCGAGTCGCTGCCACCCACCAACCAAGCCACAGAAGCCTCTACTACTCTACTCTACACCGCTATAGTATACTACAGTCCCATGCCCATAAGCGCCATGGGACTGTAGTATACCATCGCGTTCTACACTACAGCCTCTTGCCGCTCTTACAGTCGCTGCCACCCAGCACTAACCAACACACAAAACCCTCTACTACTCTACTGTACACCGCTATAGTATACTACAGTCCCATGCCCATAAGCGCCATGGGACTGTAGTATACCATCGCCTTGGACACTACAGCCTCCTGCCGCTCTTACACACTACCCCGCCAACCAAGACACAGAAGCCCCTACTACAAGACACACAATCCCCTACTAAGCCCCTACTACTCTACTCTACACCGCTATAGTATACTACAGTCCCATGACCATAAGCGCCATGGGACTGTAGTATACCATCGCGCTGTACACTACACTCTCCTGCCGCTCTTACACTAAGCCCCGACCCGCCCCATCTATGCCCGCCGCTGTCGCTAACACCGCCGCACCCCTATACCCTAAGCCCCGACCCATCTATGCCCGCCGCTAAGCCCCGACCCGCCCCATCTATGCCTGCCGCTAAGCCCCGACCCGCCCCATCTATGCCCGCCGCTAAGCCCCGACCCGCCCCATCTATGCCCGCCGCTGTCGCTAACACCGCCGAACCCCTATATCCTAAGCCCCGACCCGCCCCATCTATGCCCGCCGCTGTCGCTAACACCGCCGCACCCCTATAGCCTTAGCCCCGACCCGCACCATCTATGCCCGCCGCTAAGCCCCGACCCGCCCCATCTATGCCCGCCGCTGTCGCTAACACCTATAGCCTTAGCCCCGACCCGCACCATCTATGCCCGCCGCTACGCCGCTAAGCCCCGACCCGCCCCATCTATGCCCGCCGCTGTCGCTAACACCTATAGCCTTAGCCCCGACCCGCACCATCTATGCCCGCCGCTAAGCCCCGACCCGCCCCATCTATGCCCGCCGCTGTCGCTAACACCGCCGCACCCCTATACCCTAAGCCCCGACCCGCCCCATCTATGCCCGCCGCCGCCCCATCTATGCCCGCCGCGCCCCGACCCATCTATGCCCGCCGCTGTCGCTAACACCGCCGCACCCCTATAGCCTTAGCCCCGACCCGCACCATCTATGCCCGCCGCTAAGCCCCGACCCGCCCCATCTATGCCCGCCGCTGTCGCTAACACCGCCGCCGAACCCCTATACCCTAAGCCCCGACCCGCCCCATCTATGCCCGCCGCTGTCGCTAACACCGCCGCACCCCTATAGCCTTAGCCCCGACCCGCACCATCTATGCCCGCCGCTAAGCCCCGACCCGCCCCATCTATGCCCGCCGCTGTCGCTAACACCGCCGCCGAACCCCTATACCCTAAGCCCCGACCCGCCCCATCTATGCCCGCCGCTGTCGCTAACACCGCCGCACCCCTACACCCTAAGCCCCGACCCGCCCCATCTATGCCCGCCGCTGTCGCTAACACCGCCGCACCCCTATACCCTAAGCCCCGACCCGCCCCATCTATGCCGCCGCCGCCCCATCTATGCCCGCCGCGCCCCGACCCATCTATGCCCGCCGCTATCGCTAACACCGCCGCACCCCTATAGCCTTAGCCCCGACCCGCACCATCTATGCCCGCCGCTAAGCCCCGACCCGCCCCATCTATGCCCGCCGCTGTCGCTAACACCGCCGCCGAACCCCTATACCCTAAGCCCCGACCCGCCCCATCTATGCCCGCCGCTGTCGCTAACACCGCCGAACCCCTATATCCTAAGCCCCGACCCGCCCCATCTATGCCCGCCGCTGTCGCTAACACCGCCGCACCCCTATACCCTAAGCCCGACCCGCCCCATCTATGACCGCCGCTGTCGCTAACACCGCCGCACCCCTATACCCTAAGCCCCGACCCGCCCCATCTATGCCCGCCGCTGTCGCTAACATCGCCGAACCCCTATATCCTAAGCCCCGACCCGCCCCATCTATGCCCGCCGCTGTCGCTAACACCGCCGAACCCCTATATCCTAAGCCCCGACCCGCCCCATCTATGCCCGCCGCTGTCGCTAACACCGCCGCACACCACCCGCCGATACCCCTAAGACCCGCCGCTGTCGCTAACACCGCCGCACCCCTATACCCTAAGCCCCGACCCGCCCCATCTATGCCCGCCGCTGTCGCTAACACCGCCGCACCCCACCCGCCCATACCCCTAAGCCCCGACGCCTATGCCCTAAGGCACCGCCGCCCCTGACCTCCCGCCGCTCTCCCCTGCCCCTCTCGCTAAAGCCCTACACCCTAAGCCCCCGCAGGTCCCTAACCTAACGCCGCTGTCACCTAAGCTCCTACACCTCTAACCCCCGCCGTGCCCTAGCTAACGTCCCCGTCGATCACTTACATGCCTTCAAGTCATCTGATCGTCCGTCCGATCCACAAGTCCTCCGTCCGGCCAGCCGTCCTCTTCCTCCGGCCCCGGTGGTCTTCTGTATTCTTTCCGCCATCTCCGCCTCTTCGTCCGGCCCCGGGGGTCTTCTGTCTTCTTTTCGCCATCTCTGCCTCTTCGTCCGGCCCCGGGGATCTTCCACCTCCGACGTCCTCTTCGTTCTCATTCACATACAATGGAACTAAAATCCCCCATTGTATCTCAATCAGATCTGAGGCCCTCTTCTGATTGGTCGATGTATACTGCCCTCAGCCAATCAGAAGAGCCCCTCACAACTGACACGCAGTTCTCATTCAGGTCCGACTTATTTTTACCCATTGACATACATTACCGCTGTGTCGGCGATTTTATGCCCGCCCATCTGGTTCTATTAGTCGGCCCTAAAATCGCGGACACACCGCTAATGCATGTCTATGGCCAGTGAGCTCGAATTCTGATTGGTCGGCGTTCAATCCGAAATCGGCCTCACTGGGCATAGAGATGCATTAGCGGTGTGTCCGCGATTTTAGGGCCGACTAATAGAACCAGGTGCCCGGCCATAAAATCGCCGACACACCAGTCATGTATGTTAATGGGGGAAAAAAAAGGCGGACCGCAATGAGAACTGCGTCTCACTCTGTCTTAAAAAAAAAAAATAATAAATTAAATAATAAAAATAATCATTTAAAAATAATAAAAAAATAATAAAAAATTCATTAAAAAATAATAAATAATTAAATAAAAATAATATTAAAAAAAAAAAAAAAAAAAAAGGTCGGACCTGAATGAGAACTGTCTCTCCGTCTAACCTAAAAAAAATAAATAAATTAAATAATAAAAATAATCATTTAAAATTAATAAAAAAATAATAAAAAAATCATTAAAAAATAATAAATAATTAAATAAAAATAATATTAAAAAAAAAAAAAAAAAAAGGTCGGACCTGAATGAGAACTGTCTCTCCGTCTAACCTAAAAAAAATAAATAAATTAAATAATAAAAATAATCATTTAAAAAAAATAAAAAAATAATAAAAAAATCATTAAAAAATAATAAATAATTAAATAAAAATAATATTAAAAAAAAAAAAAAAAAAAGGTCGGACCTGAATGAGAACTGTCTCTCCGTCTAACCTAAAAAAAATAAATAAATTAAATAATAAAAATAATCATTTAAAAATAATAAAAAAATAATAAAAAAATCATTAAAAAATAATAAATAATTAAATAAAAATAATATTAAAAAAAAAAAAAAAAAGGTCGGACCTGAATGAGACCTGTCTCTCCGTCTAACCTAAAAAAAATAAATAAATTAAATAATAAAAATAATCATTTAAAAATAATACAAAAATAATAAAAAAATCATTAAAAAATTATAAATAATTAAATAAAAATAATATTAAAAAAAAAAAAAAAGGTCGGACCTGAATGAGAACTGTCTCTCCGTCTAACCTAAAAAAAATAAATAAATTAAATAATAAAAATAATCATTTAAAAATAATAAAAAAATAAAAAAATCATTAAAAAATAATAAATAATTAAATAAAAATAATATTAAAAAAAAAAAAAAAAAAAGGTCGGACCTGAATGAGAACTGTCTCTCCGTCTAACCTAAAAAAAATAAATAAATTAAATAATAAAAATAATCATTTAAAAATAATAAAAAAATAATAAAAAAATCATTAAAAAATAATAAATAATTAAATAAAAATAATATTAAAAAAAAAAAAAAAAGGTCGGACCTGAATGAGAACTGTCTCTCCGTCTAACCTAAAAAAAATAAATAAATTAAATAATAAAAATAATCATTTAAAAATAATAAAAAAATAATAAAAAAATCATTCAAAAATAATAAATAATTAAATAAAAATAATATTAAAAAAAAAAAAAAAAAGGTCGGACCTGAATGAGAACTGTCTCTCCCGTCTAACCTAAAAAAAAAAAATAAATTAAATAATAAAAATAATCATTTAAAAATAATAAAAAAATAATAAAAAAATCATTAAAAAATAATAAATAATTTAATAAAAATAATTCGAAAAAAAATGAAAAAAGGCGGACCTGAATGCGAACTTTGTCTCCATCTTACTTAAAAAAAAAAAAAAAAAAAACAAATAATAAAAAAAATTTTTTTAAAATAATTAAAAAATAATACAAAAATAATCATACCAAAAAAAAACAAAATTATAATTTTACAAATAATTATCTAAATTTAAATAATAAAATAAAAAATTAAAATAAAATAAAATAACATAAATAAATAAATAATTACAAATAATTAATTAAATAATTTAAAAATAACATACAGAAATATTAATAAAAAAATTAAAAATAAAAATTAAAAAAATATTATAAAAATTTTCCGATTATTAACAATTATTTAAAAAAAAAAAAAAAAAATATTAAAAATAATTATATCCAAATAATAAAATTAAAAAAACATACTAATCAAAAAAAATTATAAAAATTTTAATAATCACAAAAATTATTAAAAAAATATTATTAAATAATAACAAACAAAACCTAAAAATTTATAACAAAAATTAAATAAAACAAAAAAAAAAAAAAAAAAAAATAACACACACAGTCGTTCCTATTACGCTATTTATTAACGCGACTCGCTGATTGACACTTTACAGTCCCGTCGAATTATGGCTCTGAGCCGAGTCGTCTGCCCGCTGCAACCAGCGAGCCGCCCATAACATCGCCTCTTTTCTCTATCTCTCTCCATAGGAAGGCGCCGTCCAATCACAATCGCCGCGCCTTTTTTGAAAAGACATAGCGACCAATGACATTCATGGCGCCAGCTTTCTGAAGTTGCCGCCCTCCAATCAGATAAGCCCGCTTATTTATCGCGCGAAATTTGAATCTTCTACCTCTTTGAATCCTCTTTGTGGGAGAACGAGAACCTATCGCTGGACTATCTGTTGGAGTATTTTTCTGCCGAGAAATCCATCCTTCCTGAGGGTCTTTCGAGGACAACGAGAAGCTACCGCTGGACCGTCTGTTGGACAACATTGGAGCCGAGATATCCATCCATTGTGCGGGACGTCGGGAAGCAAGCGCCGGATCGGGATCTGCGATTGATCAGCTAAGATATCCTTTGGACAATCTACCTTTTCACATCAGAAGCTATATTCCTGATGCTGACTTTTATTTTCACCTCTTTTTTACTATCTTTCTTTTTCACCACTTTTACTATTTTGCGCCATGCAGCGCCAATCGCCGCTGCATGGAGCGTCCGCCACTGTTCGGACACTTCGCCGCTGCAAGCGCCGACTTCTGCGCTACAAGCGCAAACTTCGGCGCTTCTAGCGGCCTCCGCGGTCTATGAGACCGCTGTGTCCGAACATCCATTCACGCGCCGCCCGTACAACTCGCCGCTCTAAGATGGCGGACGCGAAATCTTCATTCATAAAATGGCGCTAGACTTCAGCCGCCGTGTGATTGGCCAGCGGAATCTTCATACACATGGCGCCGTCAATCCGGTTGGTCGGCGCTATTGTCTGAAGATGCCGCTGTCCTATCACAATTCAGCGGGGCGGAGCTATAGACTTCCACTCTCCCGAACGCCGTGTCCGAAAATCGCTCCAGGGGCTCGGCAAGGAAAGTTCCGTGCTTTTTCAAACTTCCCGCCGCGATTCTCATTGGATGTCGACTTCCCGTAGACATCCATTGAGAAATAAGCCGCGATTCTGATTGGTTCTTCTTTATGGCGCTTTGATTCCGATTGGTCGCCGCTCAGCGGGGACTTCGAAATTTTTCTGGCCGAGCGCCTGGTACGATTTTCGGATATGCCGTTCGGCCGGCTGTAAGTTTGTAGCTCCGCCCCACTGAGTTGTGATTGGACAGCGGCATCTTCACACAATTGCGCCGACCAACCGGATTCACGGCGCCATGTGTATGAAGATTCCGCTGGCCAATCACACGGCGGCTGAAGTCTAGCGCCATTTTATGAATGAAGATTTCCCCTCGGCCATCTTAGAGCGGGAAATTTGAAATGGTGAACAATGTAAAAGTGAAAAAGCTGTTTTCACAGTACATTCTCACATCAGACTATATATTCCTAATGCCTAGGCTTATATTAACCCTTTCTTTTTACACATTATATATCAGCTACATTTATCCATAGTGCCCTCTTCTTTTCATACTTGATTAACCCCTTCTATTCCACTTCTCTATTTGCTATCTGACTATGTGCAGTACTAAGGCCATTGTAATATTAACCCCTTCTATTCTATTACTGCTACACTGCCTATCTCACTATCTGCTGTACTACGGCCATTTTTATATTAACCCCTTCTATTCTATTACTGCTACACTGCCTATCTCACTATCTGCTGTACTACGGCCATTTTAATATTAACCCTTTCTATTCTATTACTGCTACACTGCGTATCTCACTCTCTGCTCTACTACGGCCATTTTAATATTAACCCTTTCTATTCTATTACTGCTACACTGCGTATCTCACTCTCTGCTCTACTACGGCCATTTTAATATTAACCCTTTCTATTCTATTACTCCTACACTGCCTATCTCACTATGTTCTCTACTACGGCCATTTTAATATTAACCCTTTCTATTCTATTAATGTTGCACTGTGTATCTCACTCTCTGTTCTACTACGGCCATTTTATTATTAACCCTTTCTATTCTATTACTGCTACACTGCCTATCTCACTATCTGCTCTACTACGGCCATTTTAACATTAACCCTTTCTATTCTATTACTCCTACACTGCCTATCTCACTATGTTCTGTACTACGGCCATTTTAATATTAACCCTTTCTATTCTATTACTCCTACACTGCCTATCTCACTCTCTGCTGTACTACGGCCATTTTAATATTAACCCTTTCTATTCTATTACTGCTACACTGCCTATCTCACTATCTGCTGTACTACGGCCATTTTAATATTAACCCTTTCTATTCTATTACTGCTACACTGCGTATCTCACTCTCTGCTCTACTACGGCAATTTTAATATTTACCCTTTCTATTCTATTACTGCTACACTGCGTATCTCACTCTCTGCTCTACTACGGCCATTTTAATATTAACCCTTTCTATTCTATTACTGCTACACTGCGTATCTCACTCTCTGCTCTACTACGGCCATTTTAATATTAACCCTTTCTATTCTATTACTCCTACACTGCCTATCTCACTATGTTCTCTACTACGGCCATTTTAATATTAACCCTTTCTATTCTATTAATGTTACACTGTGTATCTCACTCTCTGTTCTACTACGGCCATTTTATTATTAACCCTTTCTATTCTATTACTGCTACACTGCCTATCTCACTATCTGCTCTACTACGGCCATTTTAACATTAACCCTTTCTATTCTATTACTCCTACACTGCCTATATCACTATGTTCTGTACTACGGCCATTTTAATATTAACCCTTTCTATTCTATTACTCCTACACTGCCTATCTCACTCTCTGCTGTACTACGGCCATTTTAATATTAACCCTTTCTATTCTATTACTGCTACACTGCCTATCTCACTATCTGCTCTACTACGGCCATTTTAATATTAACCCTTTCTATTCTATTACTGCTACACTGCCTATCTCACTATCTGCTCTACTACGGCCATTTTAATATTAACCCTTTCTATTCTATTACTGCTACACTGCCTATCTCACTCTCTGCTGTACTACGGCCATTTTAATATTAACCCTTTCTATTCTATTAGTCCTACACTGCCTATCTCACTATGTGCTGTACTACGGCCATTTTAATATTAACCCTTTGTATTCTCTTTGTGCTACACTGCCTATCTCACTATGTCCTGTACTACGGCCATTTTAATATTAACCCTTTCTATTCTATTAGTCCTACACTGCCTATCTCACTATCTGCTGTACTACGGCCTTTTTTATAGTAACCCCTTCTATTCTATTAGTGCCACACTGCGTATCTCACTATCTGCTGTACTAAGGACATTTTTACATTAACGTCTTCTATGCCTTTTCTATTTTAGTTGCACCATGATTATTTCATAGGGTTTAAACTCATACATTAACCCCTTCTATTCTGTTTCCTATTCAATTACTGTGTCACTATCTGCTGGACATCTGTGCTTTTACAATTTCAACACACATGGCCAGAAAAAAACCCATCTGCTGTGATTGCCGATTAAACCTTGCACTTGCTGCGCTGTTGCGGGAATACCTATACAAACTATAGGAATACTTGCGGCAGGTGCGCCAAGTTCATTTTTTTTTGTAGCAACACTTGACGCAACTGCTAAATCGCACCGGCCGCAAGGCCCCTTATGGTTTCTATAGGGATTACTGCTACCGCACTGCAACTGCAATGTTCATGTGGCTATCGCAGCAGATGCTTTTTTTTCAATGCATCTACCGCAATTTTATCTAAACAGTTGATGTGAAAGGGCTATAAGGCAATTTGTACATTAACCCGTTCTATTGTATTTCTGCCCCACTTGCTATCTCACTATGTGGTCCACTAAGGCCATTTATACATTATCCTCTTCTATGCCATTTGCCATTTTGTTTTCCAACACTATGTTTTATAGGGTTCGAAATGCTACATAAACCCCCTACTTTCAGTTTGCTATTCACTAACTGTGTTACTAGGTGCTGTACTCAGGGCATTTGCAATTTAAACTCTTCTATACTATTTGAAATTTATTTTAACATCCACAAACTTTTAAACGATGTAAGTCCTACATTAACGTCTTCTATTGTTTTGACTATTCACTGTCTATGTCACTATGTGGTATACTACTGGCATTTAATTACAATATACTTTCATACTAATTTTATTTTTATTAATCGTCCAGTATTTTTTATGCCTGCCAATGCTATATTAACTACTTACTGGCTCTTTGACTTTTTCTTTTGGAGTTAGGAGTCAGTCATCACACCGTTACGAGTACGTTAACCCATTATATGTCAATTTTTATTATTTTTCTTACTAATGCCTCTGTTGCACTACTACCTGTCTTATTTTTAACACTTTGGTGGTAATGCTACCTGCACAGTTGACATCAGCGGTTATTTGAAATTGCACTAGATGTCCTGACACAATTGCATCCGCTTGCTTTGCTGCATTGCCACCACATAACTGCTGCACTTGCAGTGTCGTTCCGCTAATCCCCATTGTACGTATAGGGGAACTTGCCACAGCTCCCGCCACCATAAAAAGCGTGGTCAACCATCTTTTTTTTTCCATACAGGACCTGCTACAAGTGCAAAATCCAAATTGCTGCACCTACTGCAAATAAATACATACTGACTATTATGCCGATTATAATGAGTATGGGGATTCACGTAAACGCTTGCAAGTCCTGCAGTTATGCTGTGGCTATGTGCCACATGCACCAGATGCTGTTTTTCCAATGCTTATGATGCTATTTGAAATTAATGCTCATGTCAAAGTCTCTGTCATTCCAGTAGGATATTCACTACTTTTACATACATAATATTTTATACTCTATTACTGACTGGGTACCCTTTCACACGTCCATTGTATATGCACATTTACATACTTTTATAACATGGCCTAAGATTTTAAATTTAAACTCGATTTCTCCATACCCGTCACCAGGGCTGTAGTTGCGTAACGTTACACTATATCATCGCATTTACGTTACTTTTTACATTGATCTGACTCTTACAATATCTCATACGCAAGTTGCCTTATTTCTTTTTTCAGCCTGCTTTGTCACATTCTGCCATTTCATACTTCACGTTTAGCCCGCTGTTTCCCCTATTCCACCAACAAAAATAAAAACCACTACTTCTGATATAATACCAAAACCTTTAGTTCTTGGTAGAAATTTACCGTAACTCAGTTTTTTTTAAACACCTTATGAAACAACAACATTGCTGGTGGTTATGCAGAAATTAATGTCATCCAGATTCTATTAACGTTTTTATTACAATGTTGAAAATTTGCTTTCATACCGTGTATCGCAAAGGCTCATTACATCCATTTTTTTTGCTTTCACGGCACTTTAAGGAATTTTAACACACTCATTGCCATTCAATACTCCATACAGTTAACATCATTACATCTTTCTTTGTTACTTTAAATAAGTCTATCATTTCATTATCACAGGTTTTGGAAAATCATACTTTAGTTTTATTGTTTTTGTCTGTTTACACAGTTATTATTCATTGTTTCCTTAACTAACACACTCTAGCTCATTTTGGATTTGATTCGCTGACTATTCTTTGTAAGATGAGTTCTCCAACACAAAGTATCACTCTTGCCAAGGAGGCTGCATCTACACCGAAGAAGAAGCGTGCAGAGAAAACTTTGGAACAGAGACGCTGTCGGTTAGATCAAGATAAGGCTGCTAAAGCTAAACGCATTGCAGAGGAGAGTTTGGAAGAGAAACGTGTTCGTTTAGATCTGCGTAAGGCTGCTAAGGAGAAACGTACTGCAAAGGAGACTTCAGAAGAGAGGCGTCTTCGCTTAGATACTGATAAGGCTGCTAAGGCAAAACGCCTTGCTGAAGAGACCTTAGAAAGGAGACGTATTCGCTTAGATCGTGTTAAGGCTGCTCACGCCAAACGTATTGCAAATGAGACTTCTGCAGAGAGACGTATTCGGTTAGATAGGGTTAAGGCTGCTAAACTCAAACGCTTTGGTAAACTCTCTTCTCCACTGAGACGTTTTTCGTTGGATGCTGCAAAGACCGCTTTACATACACGTATTTCGGGAGTGTCTTCTGAAAAAACAAGCCAACAAATGCAAACAAGAGCCATGACTGCACGTTCCACATGCAAACAAACAAAAATTCCAGTCACTGAAGAACCGTCTGACACAGATGATACTCCTGCCTCTTCGTGTACTGACATTTTACCAAGTGAACTGCCTTTAATACCTCCCATTACCTCTATGGAAATCAAAAAAGGAAAGGTTCGCAAGGTGTCTGTGCGTATGCGCAAGAAGGGTGTGGAGGAGAGTTCGGAAGAAAGACAACTTCCCTTGGACAAGGAAAAGTCTGCTTTGAAAACACCCCTTTCAATACAGTCTTTAGAAGGAAGGACAGAACGATTAGGCAAAAAATCTATCACTCTGCCTCAACGACGCAAACAGAAAAAGTTAATGCCTGCAGGAGATCCGTCTGATCCTCAGACTGCTGCCACCTCTTCGTCTGATCCTCAGACTGCTGCCACCTCTTCGTCTGATCCTCAGACTGCTGCCACCTCTTCATCTGATCCTCAGACTGCTGCCACCTCTTTGTCTGATGCTCAGACTCCTGCCACCTCTTCGTCTGATCCTAAGACTGCTGCCACCTCTTCATCTGATGCTCTGACTGCTGCCACCTCTTTGTCTGATGCTCAGACTCCTGCCACCTCTTCTTCTACTATCTTGACTACAACTGAACAGCCTTTACTGCATCGCAAGGCCACATCTAAACGAAAACACTGTGCTGAGGAGACGCCATACAGCAAACAGTGTAAAATTTTGAGGCTTAAAAGGACAAGACAGATGCGTCAAGATACACAATCTCCTACATCTAGACAAGTCCACTTGGCCCATTTGGCTACATTACGTCGTGAAGAACGTCAAACTTCTTCTTCCACTTCTATATTGCAACAGGCAGAACGGAATTTATATTCCACTTCTTCATTTATTGAATGTTTGGAATCTACATCCCTTCCACGTCTCATTTATGTAGGATTACATAATAAATTTCTACGTTCATTCTATTCATCTCTTCTACATGAAAGGGGATTTATTGATCAGGATCATGTTATTCCAGAACATTTCTGTGGTTTCATGAATGTAATATGTGAACATTGTGAGGCTCGACATTTTACTGCTGAACGACCATCAGATCAACAGTTTACTCTTTGTTGCCACAAGGGAAAAGTAAAGGTACCATTACCTCAATACCCGCACGTCTTCCAACGCCTGCTGAAAGGAGAGAGTGAGTACAGTCAAAATTTGATGGAGAATATAAGGAGCATTAATAGTTCTTTTGCTTTTGCCTCCATGGGTGCCCATGTTTCTCTACCTCCTGGACATGGACCATACTGCTTTCGTATTCATGGGCAAATTTATCATCGCACTGGAACACTCCATCCTGCTCAAGATCAAACTCCAGCATATGCACAACTGTACATTTTAGATACTCTAAGCGCTACTGACCAACGGCTACAGTCTCCAGAAAATGTTAAATGTAATGCTACTTTAATGAGTATCATTGCTCTTCAATTGGATAATATTAATCCCTTTGTTTCGGCCTACAAAATGCTACGTCAAGTTGAAGTAGAAGAAGAACAGAAGGCAAGAGAACATGGCACAAAAATGCCAAATATTATCATGGCCATTAAACAAGACAGAGGCCAAGACCCGAGACGCTATAACAATCCTACTGCCAATGAAGTTGCTGTGGTCTTTGAAAATGCTGATGGAGAGCCACCATTCAATAGAGACATTTTAATTCATTTGAAACCTGATCCAAATAACCCTTTGGCCCCAAAAACACAGCAAGTCAGTATTCTACACAGCAATTTAGATGCATTACTCTATCCTTTATTTTTTCCTCATGGAGAACAAGGCTGGCATGAGGGACTCAAGCATCAAGGCAAAAGTCAACGCCGGATTACACAGCTCCAGTATTACTGCTATTTGCTGTCTGTACGGAATCAGTTCAATCCTGTCCTGAATGGTGGCAAACTAACACAGCAGTACTTAGTGGATGCGTATGTAAAAATCGAGGCTAATCGCTTAAATTTTATCCGTCATCATCAAAAGGATTTAAAAGTGGAGGATTATTGCGTACTCCAGGAACATCTTCTGAAACAATCTGTTGACAAAGGTATTCCCATTGGCAAGACGGTCATTTTACCATCTTCTTTTGAAGGCAGTCCCAGAAACATGCAGCAACGCTATCAGGATGCCATGGCTATTGTGACTAAATTTGGACGACCAGATCTTTTTGTAACCATGACCTGTAATCCTAAATGGAGGGAGATTACAAACAATTTAGAGCCATGGCAGCGTGTGGAACATAGACCTGATTTAGTGGCCCGTGTCTTCAGAATTAAATTGGAAGCACTATTAAAAGAAATTAACACTGGATTATTTGGCAAAGTTTGTGCAATGGTTCATGTTATTGAATTCCAAAAGCGTGGCCTACCACACGCTCACATTTTGATCATTCTGGATAGCAAATCCAAACTAAGAACTGAGGTTGAAGTGGATAATATAGTTTGGGCTGAAATCCCTGATCCAGAAGAATACCCTCTGCTCCATGACATTGTGATGCAACACATGATTCATGGACCCTGTGGTCAACACAACCCCAATTCTCCATGTATGGATCTTGGCAAGTGTAAGAAAGGTTTTCCTAAAGATTTCCAACCAAGAACACTCATAGCTAAGGATGCATACCCTACTTATCAAAGAAAGGAAGGATCATCCTTTCAAATACGTTCAAAGATGATTGATAATTCTTGGGTTGTTCCCTATAACCCTTACCTACTATTAACATACAAGTGTCATATTAATGTTGAGGTATGTGCTTCCATTCAAAGTGTTAAATACCTCTTCAAATATGTCTACAAAGGACATGATAAAGCCAATCTTGAAATTTGCCAAACTAATATCCACCATGATGAAACACATCAATTCATGGATTCAAGATACGTCAGTGCACCGGAGGCAGCTTGGCGAATATTTGCTTACCCGATGCATAGACAATCGCACTCCATTATTCGCCTGGCCGTACATCTCCCACATTCTCAACCGCTTTATTTTCATGAGGATGACTCTGTTGACGACATCAGTTCCACAATGCACAGAAAATCTACTCTGATGGGCTACTTTGAGCTGAATGAGAGTGACCCGCATGCTCATGATTACTTCTACCGCCAAATTCCAGAGCACTATGTTTGGAAAGAAGGTGCATGGGAAGTTAGAAAGCGAGGAGGTTCTTCAGTGATTGGAAGAATGTATACTGTCAGTATGAAAGATCAAGAACGGTACTATTTAAGGTTGTTGTTACTGCATGTCAAAGGAGCAACAAGTTTTGACAACATTAAGACTGTTAATGAAGTGACATACCCAACTTTCAAAGAGGCAGCATTAGCTCTTGGATTGCTCTTCGATGACACTGTTTGGAGAAATACTTTATTGGATGCCTGTGTTCTCAACATGCCTGCACAGCTTCGTGATATGTTCGCATATATATGTATTTTTGGTCCTCCAGCTCATCCATTGGAGTTGTGGAAAGAATTTAAACAAGACTTTATCCAAGACTACTGCCATGCATATCACTCCAACACTGAGGAGTGTGAGAATTGTGAAGGATATGCTATGACTGATGTCCAAACTATTCTAAAATTTCATGGCAAAACTTTTACTGATTTTAATCTACCACGACCAAAAAGAAAGCCATACATCGCTCCACTATACAACAAGGATGATGAGTTAAGAAGAGCTCAGCAAATGAAAGCTACTTTAAATGACCACCAACTTTTGGCCTATGATGCGATCAATCAAGCTTTACACGATAGAAGTGGACAACCTAAGTGCTTTTTCATTGACGGTCCAGGTGGCAGTGGCAAAACATATCTGTATGATTTATTAATTCATGAACTAAGAGGAGAAGGCGAAATTGTCTCACCTGCAGCCAGTACAGGGATTGCAGCTAACTTACTGCAAGGAGGTAGAACTATCCATTCGCTTTACGGAATACCAATTCCAATCAATGAAACTTCCGTTTCAAGGATTAAAAATGATACAGATGCTGCACAACATTTGAAAAGTACCAAACTTTTCATTATTGACGAGTCCACTCTCTTATCTAAATATGCATTGCATGTGATAGATCAACTTTTACGTGATGTCATGACAACAGATATCTCCAAGAAAAATACAACACCTTTTGGAGGGAAAGTCATTGTTCTGGGAGGAGACTTTCGACAGTGTCTGCCTATCATCCCACATGGTACAAGAACTGACATTATAGAGAGTTGTATTAAATACTCACGACAATGGCAGCTTTTCACTCAATTGCCACTCTTCAACAATATGCGTTCCATTGATCCTGATTATAGCCGTTGGTTACTTCAACTGGGAAATGGTGAATTGTCTAATGATTTCAACCTTGGAGATGATACCATTGAAATCCCACAAGACATGATCTGCACTGGCTCAATCATTCTTGCTATATTTGGTGAAAACATTGTCATTGATGTAGATAACAATGAAAGCATTCAGATTGCTGCATCACATGCCATTCTTTGCCCTAAAAATGACCATGTGGATATGGTGAACTCTAAGGTCATGGATTGCATTGCTGGTGAATACACTGAATACATTAGTGATGATTCCATTGATCCTGATGAGACTGAAGATCCAGATCAATATCCTGTGGAATTTTTAAATTCACTCACACCAACGGGAATGCCTTCTCATCGCCTCAAATTAAAAATCGGTACCATTGTCATGCTTTTGCGCAACTTTAACAGCAGAAAAGGTCTTTGCAATGGGACTCGCTTGATTGTCATTGCTTTGTTTGACAATCTGATTCAAGCAAAAGTCATTACTGGGTCTGCAGAAGGAAATGTGGTGTTTATTCCAAGGATTGATTTATCTCCATCAGAGACTGGATTACCTTTCAAGTTAAGACGTCGACAATTTCCCTTGAAGCCTGCTTTTGCCATGACCATCAACAAATCCCAAGGCCAAACACTGGAGAAAGTAGGGATTTTTTTGCCAGAACCTGTTTTTGGACATGGACAGTTATATGTGGCTTTTTCACGAGTGAAAAGAAGATGTAATGTTAAGGTGAAAGTGCTGGATACACCCATTCAAGGAAAGTTGGTGCCTAATTCTGAAAAAGTCTTTACTAAAAATATTGTCTATAAGAATATTTTATCTTAAATTCTTTAGATATATATTACACTTTCATACATGATGGATATAACAATGAAAGCATTCACATTGCTGCATCACATGACAATCTTTGCCCTAAAAATGTCCATGTGGAAATGGTGAACTCTCAGGTTATGGATTGCATTGCTGGTGAATACACTGAGTACATTAGTGATGATTCCATTCAGACTGAAGATTCAGACCAATATCCAGTGGAATTTTTAAATTCACTCACACCAATGAGAATGCCTTATCATCGCCTCAAATTACACATTGGTACCATTGTCATGCTTTTCCGCACCTTTAACAACATAAAAGGTGTTTGCAATGGGAATCGCTTCATTGTGATCACTTTGTTTGACAATCTCATTCAAGCAAAAGTCAGTTCTGGGTCTGCAGAAGGAATTGTGTTGTTTATTTCAAGGATTGATTTATCTCCATCATAGACTGCCTTACATTTTAAGTTAACACATCGACAATTTCCCATGAAGTCTACTTTTCCCATGACCATCAACAAATCCCAAGGCCAAATACTGGAGAAAGTAGGGATTTTTTGCCCCACAATTCATTTTTGGACATGGACAGCTATATGTGGCTTTTTCATGAGTGAAAAGAAGATGTATTGTTAAGGTGAAAGTACTGCATACACCCATTCAAGGAAAGTTGCTGCCTCATTCTGAAAAAGTCTTTACAAAAAATATTCTCTAAAGAATTTATAATAAAATATTCTTATAGATATATATCACATTTACATACATGATGGATATAACAATGAAAGCATTCACATTGCTGCATCACATGACAATCTTTGTCCTAAAAATGTCCATGTGGAAATGGTGAATCTCAGGTTATGGATTGCATTGCTGATGAATACACTGAGTACATTAGTGATGATTCCATTCAGACTGAAGATTCAGACCAACATCCAGTGGAATTTTTACATTCACTCACACCAATGGGAATGCCTTATCATCGCCTCAAATTACACATTGGTACCATTGTCATGGTTTTGCGCACCTTTAACAGCATAAAAGGTCTTTGCAATGGGAATCGCTTCATTGTGATCACTTTGTTTGAGAATCTTATTCAAGCAAAAGTCAGTTCTGGGTCTGCAGAAGGAAATTTGGTGTTTATTTCAAGGATTGATTTATCTCCATCAGAGACTGCCTTACTTTTTAACTTAACACATTGACAATTTACTGTGAAGTCTACTTTTCCCATGACCATCAACAAATCCCAAGGCCAAACAGTGGAGAAAGTAGGGATTTTTTGCCCCACAACCCGTTTTTGGACATGGACAGTTATATGTGGCTTTTTCACGAGTGAAAAGAAGATGTATTGTTAAGGTGAAAGTGCTGCATACACCCATTCAAGGAAAGTTGCTGCCTCATTCAGAAAAAGTCTTTACCAAAAATATTGCCTATAAGAATATTTTATTTTAAATTCTTTCGATATATATTACATTTACATACCTGATGGATATAACAATGAAAGCATTCACATTGCTGCATCACATGACAATCTTTGTCCTAAAAATGTCCATGTGGAAATGGTGAACTCTCAGGTTATGGATTGCATTGTTGATGAATACACTGAGTACATTAGTGATGATTCCATTCTGACTGAAGATTCAGACCAATATCCAGTGGAATTTTTACATTCACTTACACCAATGGGAATGCCTTATCATCGCCTCAAATTACACATTGGTACCATTGTCATGATTTTGCACACCTTTAACAGCCTAAAAGGTCTTTGCAATGGGAATCGCTTCATTGTCATCACTTTGTTTGACAATCTCATTCAAGCAAAAGTGATTACTGGGTCTGCAGAAGGAAATGTGGTGTTTATTCCAAAGATTTATTTATCTCCATCAGACACTGCCTTACCTTTCAAGTTAAGACGTCAACAATTTCCCGTGAAGTCTACTTTTTCCATGACCATCAACAAATCCCAAGCCAATACACTGAAGAAAGTATGGATTTTTTTGTCACAAACAGTTTTTGGACATGGACAGTTATATGTGGATTTTTCACGAGTGAAAATACGATGCAATGTTAAGGTGAAAGTGTTGGATACACCCATTCAAGTCAAATTGCTGCCCAGTAGTGAAATACTCTTTACTACAAATATTCTCTCTAATAATATTTTATTTAAAATTCTTTAGATACATATTAGATTTAAATACATATTTACTTTCTAATTAAATATAAATATTACAATAAATTAGTTTAGTCATAGATGTATAGCAATAAAAAAAAAAAAAATATTATTTGTTATACAAAAAGATATTAAAATTAGTTCTTATATATACAATAGTTATTTAAGAAATATAGTTATTAGTGTACATTTTCAATTACAATATAGTATAGAGAAATATTTTATTTTAAATTCTTTATATGCATATTACATTTAGATACATAATTATTTTCTAATTAAACAAAAATATTACCATAAAATAGTTTAGCCATAGATCTAAAGTACTAAAAAAAAAATAAAAATTACTTTACCCATAGCTGTATAGGAATTGACCAAAAAAATTATAAAAAAATTGTTTAAAAATAGATGTATAGCAATAGAAATAATCCAACATACCAAACAAATTACTTTAGTTTTAGATAAAGACATTATAATTAGTTATTAGATATTAAATACGTCTTTAAGAAATATAGTCCTTAGTTTTGCTTTTCACTGAAAATATAGTGTATAAAAATATTTTACTTTCAATTATTTACATACATATTCTATTTAGATACATACTTTCTAATTAAACACAAATATTACAATAATTTAATTTAGCTATAGATGTAGAAGAATAGAAATAGACAAAAATACCAAAAATATTAATTTCGTTATAAAGATATTATAAATAGGTTTTAGATATAAAATAGTTATTTAAAATATATTGTTCTTACTTTTTTAGCTTTTAAAATTTCTTTTTAAATTTCATTGTATATGTATATAAACACACATTTTGTAGTAGATTGTAGATGTGTATCATCTAAATGCTTGCATTTAGTGATAATAACCTGAAGCTCCAGCAGTATAGCTGCTGCGAGATTTTATTTTCTTTTTACACAGGGTCAGGTTTTTGTCAACAGCTAAGGCTGCCTTCACATTTGCAGATGCATCTGCAGCGTTTTGAAAATGCATCTGCATGGACATGGTAGACCCTAGCTTTATAATGGGACGCACGGTGTCTGCAGATGCTTGCAGGCAGCCGTGCACACACATTTACTCCTATATGTGATCTGTGCGTAGGCGGATGCCTGCATACAAATCACACACTCCCACCCTCACCAGGGATGCAACATGTCGTGTCCCTGCTGCGGAGGAGAGTCTGTGATCTGTACCCAAGCATCTGCCTGCGCAGAGATCACATATAGCAGTGAATGGTTGTGCTCGGCTGTCTGGAAGCATCTGCAGACACTGTGCGTCCCATTATAAAGATAGGGTTTACCGTCTGCATGCAGTTGCATCTGCAAAATGGTGCAGATGCATCTGCAAGTTTGAAGGCAGCATTAGAGACGGGTGGGACAGCTGTTCACACACATCTCTATCTTGAAGTGTGTTCTGTACATATAAATACATACATACATATAGGTACATATTTAGACACATAGGGAAAGAATAGACATTTTCATTTTAAATCTGACTTATTCTGCTATTTGTGGAATTTATAGTGTGAACACATCAATTTTGACACTTGCTGTCTAATGGTGATCTACAGCACTCTTACTGTAAGTTGCATGAAATGTTAATGCAATTTGTGCTTTACTTGCAGTAGTTGTGGCACATGTGCTTTCAACAGTTTCAACTGCCAAAATCACAGTTAGCTTTGATTTTTAGTGGTTGCATTTAGTCAACCTGTTAAAGCTGTGCTTGCCATATTTACTACAAGCTAATTGCAAGTTCCATATACATTACATGTTACTTGCTAAAAGTGAGCTGTAGGTAGGTCCTTTGGTGCAAAGTGCAGAAATTGTATTTGGTTATTCTACACCTTCTGCAAATAGCCAAAAATATCTGCTTTAAAAGGAGTCTAACTATTAATTATTAGGGGTAGAGTAGAGTAGGTCCCACCAGTTGTAAGGCTACCTTCCCGTGGTTGGTGGGGAAACATGTACTGGCTCAATCATAGATTATTAATATTCATATATAAATTGAATATACGTAGTCTGTACAAAACATCAGTGCCAGTATCTGTACGAAAAGCCTTGCCTTAGAATCATGACATGTACTACACTGATATATACCATACAAACATTGGTAGTTGATAGATAGATATCATGTCTTATGTGCATTATTGTCAAATTTGAATGAATAATGTATATATGCATGCTACATTCCCGATTCTTTACAATTGAGCCGCCATCTATCATGGAATAATTGGATTATTAGTTAAAAATCTAATTTAATAAACTATACACCAGTTCTAGAATCCCGATGCAATCGCATCGGGCTCACAGCTAGTTGGTACATAATTTTGGAAAATGGGCGAAAAGTTTCTCAATTTTTCTTTTGGGTATGTTAGATAAATGGCTGATCTCAGACGTCTAGGGAGAAAGATAAAAGAGAGTGTTGTTGGCTTCCTCCTCTATCATTGATTTCAACTGTATAGGCATGCAGGTTGACTGGCGGCAAAGTCCATTGCAGTTGGTGTCAAGGTCCCACCATCTCACAAGGCCTAAAGCAGCTGTATGATTGTCACCATTGGCAGTACCCCACTGTCACCAATATATCTTGTATGGACCACACTACTATACTGCATTAGGTCAAGTTCTCATTGTATTTGCTGCATTTTTTCATGCAGTGTCTTAGGCTACCTTCACATTGGCGTTTGTGTCTGCATGCTGATGGCATGCAGACACAAACGCAGACAAAAGCGGTGTCATTTTGATGTGTCTGCAGTGGAGAATGTCCGCCTGCGGACACATCACTGTGCAGCCCGGCAGCCAATCGGCGGTGTCTGGGGGCGGAGATCATAGGTGGAGATCTCCTCCTCCCGGCCACCGGTAAGCTCCGGGACATGTCGGCGGGGAGAAACAGCTGATTTGACAGCTGTTTGAATCTCCCGCGCCGACACCGAGAGGAGATGTCGGTGCAGGAAGATTCAAACAGCTGTCAAATCAGCTGTTTCTCCCCGCCGACACCGCTAGGGTGTTACCGGCAGCGGGGAGGAGGAGAACATGAGAAGCTCAGCTGATCTCCCGATGGCCGTCGGTGATCTCCTGTGACATCACCGGCGGCCACCGGGAGATTTTTCAATGGGTCCGCAGCATTCTCCTGCGCTGTCAAGCGCAGAACACTGCGGACCCATTGAAGACAATGCATGTTTTGTGCGCTTGGGGACGCTTGCTGATTTTCCAAGGTCCCCGAGCGCACAAAAAATGCAACATGCTGCGTCCCGGGTGCGGACGCTGGACCCTGGAAGGAGCAGCTATCGTCCGCATTCGCACCCGAACGCAGCAAACGCAAGCACTATGCGTTCCTATGTTAAACATAGGAAGGCAGTGCGCATGCGTTTGACTGCGTATGGGAACGCAGCATAAGCTGCGTTCACATACGCAAATGTGAAGGCAGCCTTACAGAAAAACGGATGCCCACCTGCTTCATTTTTGATGCAGTGTGAATTGCCCCAAGGTGCATTTTTGTAAGTCTGCAATATGTCGATTGCCATGTAATCAAAATCATTTAAAGCATAAAACATTGTTCCTTATTAATATAGATCATGGAGATAAGTCAGATATTCAGATTGTTGTCACCGTGTCTCATCAGCCACATGATGAGTCAGGAAAGCGTATGTGATAATATCACAGGTTGACAGGCAATGTGAGAAAAATAGAATATAGGCTGGCTTCAGACTTGCAGATGCATCTGCAGCGTTTTGCAGATGCATCTGCAAGCATCTGCATGCAGACCACGGCCCCTATGTTTATAATGGTGCGCACGGCGGTCTGCAGATGCTTGCAGACCGCCGTGCGCACCCATTCACTCCTATATGTGATCCGCCTGCGCACAAATCACACACTCCCGCCCGCACCATGGACGCGAGATGTCGCGTTCCTGGTGCGGACGAGTGTGTGTGATCTGTACGCAGGCATCCGCCTGCGCACAGATCACATATAGGAGTGAATGGGTGCGCACGGCGGTCTGCAAGCATCTGCAGACCGCCGTGCGCACCATTATAAACATAGGGGCCGCGGTCTGCATGCAGATGCTTGCAGATGCATCTGCAAAACGCTGCAGATGCATCTGCAAGTATGAAGGCAGCCATAGAGAAAGCTGAAAAGCAGTACCAGGCAGACAAAATTATCCACAAAACATACCTGATGTTCCCTGATTTTTCAAAGGTTCATGCAGATTATTCTCCATCTGAAAATATAGAATGGGTATAACTAAAGGTACCACTACACGCTGCAATGGTCTCAAGGGCGCGCGGTCGTTAGGACATTGTTTTGACATCGTAGGTGAGATGTCACACATGTAGATATCGTGGACGATGCACCAACTATGTGGTGAGCAGCTATTGTTCGTACAACCCAGCGAACGATACTTCTTCACTGATGTGAATGGGCGAAGACGTGAACGACATCGTTATCGCGGTGTGACACAGAACGATGCAGCAGGTTGGCTGATCGAGGATCATTTGATTTGAGAACGTTCTCAAATCTGCGATCAACGATCTAAAATTTTATCGTAGTCGTATCTCGGTGTCACACGCAACGATGTCCTAACCATGTCGTTTAAACGCGCAAAACCCATGACATTTCAGCGATATCGTTCACAATGTCATACTGTGTAACGGTACCTTAAGGGTAATTGCATATGGGGATTACGGGGATATTGGGGGCTACATATGGGGATGATGGAGGCTGCATGGGGATGATGGGGATATTGGGGGCTGCAAGGGGATGATGGTCCTCATGCAAAAATAAGACATCCCCTGAAAAAAAGACCTTGTGCATCTTTGGGAGCAAATACTAATATAAGACATGGTCTTATTTTTGGGGAAACAGGGTACATATGCCGAACTCCCTGATACCTACTATTAATATTCAACACTGTAAAATTGAAAAACTTTATTTAAAGATGTGTGGTAAAAAATGTGAAGATAATAAAAGGTACATGAATGAAACAATTTTTGAAGCTCTTAAGGTACCGTCACACGAGGCGACGGCGCAGGAGATGTCGGTGGTGACTGGCGGGAGCGTGCATGTTTTTGGCACTCCCATTTACATGGGGCGACACCTCCAGTGTCGGCGATCTGACAGGCGGCATCGCCGCTGGGGTGTCTCAAAACCCCAGCGGCGATGCAGTACAATGGGAGCCTATGGTTCCCATCACCTGTCAGGTCGCCGGCGGCCGTTCACATGGGGCGATGTGTGCACTGCTCTGAAACCAGGCGACCAGTAAATGGCGTCACCCTTGCCCATTCACATTAGGCAATGCAGGGGCGATATCGGCGCCGATAGGCCACGTCCCTGCATCGCCTAATAAATCGGCGGTAATGTTGCCTCGTGTGACGGTACCTTTATAGTAACTTCACAGCTACTGCAAAACGACAATATTGTCTGTGCAGATATCGATTTCAATGCATATATATGTAAATCCCAAAATGTCATTACTGAGTAGTGGTAGATCCAGTGATGGTATAGAAACTTATATTAAATTGTATGCAATTACAGAGAAAATTATAATACTTAACCACAACTGGATATTGCTATTGAGATTATATATATTTATTTATTAGTATTGACTTCTGTACCCGCACAATTTTTATTAATATCGTGCATTAATAGCAAAAAATGAATAGAATTACCATAATTTTAATTCAATCATATTAACGACCATTAGACCCCACTGCACATATGGGGAAAAAAATGCTAATGTGGCACCCCAATCCAAATATATGTGGGTAACTGGGTACTACCGGTAGTAGGATGTAATGTCACAATGTATGCCAGTTTAATGGTGTACTAATATTAGGAAACCTCAGTATATTGCAAAAGAGGTATACAGCAAGTTAAGGGTTAATGAATGTGATTATTAGTGCAGCT
>JARQOC010000002.1:658691006-658718565 GCA_033576535.1 Allobates femoralis | reverse complement strand
GACCTCAGATCGTAGGGTACCCCCCCGCTGTTCTACAAAAAGAGTATGTAGATGAGGAAGGCAAGGGCTGCACTGGAATAGGTGTTGGTAAACCGGGTGGTACCGGGGCCTTTGGAAGATCCAATCTCTTGTGAGGTCTTCTCCTTCTACGTTTTTTTGGGGGTGGTTTTTTTGGGGGCTAAGGGGGCACCTGGGTCCTCTGGATCTGAGGGCTCCCAATCCACGGAAGATTTTTTGCCCGACGGACCCTGCAGAAAAGCGTATGCCTTATTCTCTTTAAACTCAGCGGAGTCTTTTATGAATTTGTTATGTTTCCTATTCTTTAAAGAAGTTTGGAAACGTTCTACTGAATTCTGTAGAATTCCTTCTTTTTTAGCAAATTCAGGATCACTTTTAAAGCTTAAAGCATATTTGATATATTCGGCCAAGGCCTTTGATGTATTCTCCAGAGTACTTTTTTCCTCCTCCAAAAGAAGATTCATAAATCGTATAGATGAGGCTCTGGATTCTTTTTCCCATAAATCAAGACGCCTTGGACTTTTAGAACGATCTGCAGGGACAATAGGGATTTGTAATCCTTTCAGAATTATGCCTTGCTTAATGTACCTAGTAAGTGATTGTACTTCCCACCATGACTTGATGTTATTTTATAACACACATACAGATCATTGAAAATCTTCCTAAGATTTCGTCGTTTGCCCACCTATTGCATTAGTTTGGTCAGAGAAGACATCTGCCTCTAGTTGCCATTGGCTCGTATCCAGGGGTTTGGATAGAAAGCCGGCCATGTATATTTTAATGTATTTGTTTTTCAACTTAATTTATGTGAATTAATTAGGAGGTAATATTTAAATTATTTTAGAAAGAATATATGAATTACTAACTTTCTATAAAATTAAAGAATCTTTATTGAAACTCTAAAACGGTCAAAAAACGATTCTCAAATACAGACAAAACATCAAATCTTAAAAATTACTTCTCCGGTACAACACAGCCATATAAATGACAGATATTTCACTATCCCTCAGTAACTGGACCCTACCTTACAATGGAGGTTTTTGCACCTTACTTTTTTAGGGTGCCCCCATTCAGCGTCGGCTTTACCTAGGAGTATCCCTCCCTTTAGAGAATGGGTCTACAGTTTTGGAAAAAATGGTGCAGTCTTTTCTAATGGCAGGACTTAACTTAGGAAATGCAGTCCTCCAATAAGTAGCCTTCCAGACTGTCTGTGTGGAACGTCTGTATTCCGGAGAAGAAATTGCTTCCGTTATCTCCACATTTGACGCTTGTCGCCTCGTCTATTTGAGCTAGGCTCATCAGAAGAAAGGAGAATTTGTAGCAATTTGCCTATAGATATAAAGAATCAGCAGTTAAAAATTAATACATAACTATAAGAAGTATTCACACTAATATAGTATGAGTTTGGCTTTAAATACCAGTGCATATGGATCTTTTTCAACTGATCTAAATGATTAATACAAGAAGAGAATTTTTTGGTCACCCTGGCCGCCAGCCACCAATCCTCAGGAGTGGATGAAAATGTCAGAGCCTTCTTCCACCGTAAGATGTCTTGATAGATTGTACAGGCAAATTTAAAGTTCTATAAAACAGGGATAACCCATGGTTATTAGGATAGTCCAATTTAAAATATTTCTGTAATAGATCGTTCGTCCCCAAAGTCCACCAATCAGGAAGGGTGCAGGAATGAATTAAATGTTGGATTTGCAGGTACTGAAAGAAGCCGGATCTGTGCATTTGAAATCTTTGGGATAGATCTGTAAAGGACAAAAGTACGTGTCCCTTAAACAGACTATCCAAAGACACTATTCCCGCCGTAACCCATCTCTCAAGGGACAATTCAGGAATGTGTGCTTCAAAAGCTGTTATCACAATATCTATTATAAATTGCGAATGGGTTTTTTGCCCCTTCTGAGTCCACTCGCAATGCGAGTCGGCGTGGTCATGTGGATACGCCCGAAGCATTGGCCGCGCAGCGCAGCGGGCATGGCGAGTCGCCTTAGCAGCGCGAAGCAT
The DNA here is from genome assembly GCA_033576535.1 of Allobates femoralis. Taxonomy (NCBI): domain Eukaryota; kingdom Metazoa; phylum Chordata; class Amphibia; order Anura; family Aromobatidae; genus Allobates; species Allobates femoralis. The sequence goes on along the minus strand of JARQOC010000002.1, from coordinate 658,716,531 downwards.
TGGCCGCAAAGCGGCCATTGCGAGTCAGAGACTCGCCCTTCTAGATTCCCGATGCATGTGCATCGGGCACCCAGCTAGTATCTATATAAAGAACAAAGGAGGTACCTATCCCAGTACCAGAGTAAAGCCCCAGTCACACATAATGATATCGTTAGAAAGATCATTATAACTGTGACGTTACAATGATCTCTCCAGTGAGTGACACTTTGCAGCCATCACGCCCCTGCTGTGAGGTCGCTGATCGTTGCAAAGTGCTGCGGGTCATTTTTTGATTGTTGGTTTCCCGCTGGTCAGCACACATCGCTGCGTGTGACCGCGAGAAACCAGTGATTTGTGACCTCACATGGCTGGTTACTATGGTAAACATCGGGTATCCAGGCAGCGCACACTGCCTAGATACCCAGTGTTTACCATGGTTACCAGCATCCTCCCTGCTTAGCACTGCCTGTAAGCAGAGAGAACGCTGGTAACTATGATAAACAGCGGGCATCTAGGCAGCGCGCGCAGCCTGGATACCCAGTGTTTACCTTAGTTACCAGCGTTCTCCCTGCTTACAGGCAGCTCTAAGCAGGGAGAACGCAGGTAACTATGATAAACAGCGGGTATCCAGGCAGCGCGCGCTGCCTGGATACCGCGCTGTTTATCATAGTTACCTGCATTCTTCCTGCTTAGCGCTGCCTATAAGGCAGCACTAAGCAGGGAGCGATGTGGGAGGTGGTTCCCATGGCCTGATCGCTGGGGAGATCTGCCTGTTTGACAGCTCCCCAGCGATCAGGTAACGACGCTCCAGCGATCCCGGCAGGTCGTTATTGCTGTCGGGATCTTTGCAGCGATCGTTATGTGTGACTGCACATTAAGGATGACAGATTGTAAATGAAACAACTGCTTTGAAGGTTTCAAAAGATTAATTTCTAGTAGACTTCTGGTAGACTTGAGGAGCAAAGTTCGAATCCATTTGAACCCATCTATGATTACAGTTATTATCCCACCAATCCTTTGCAGCTTCCAGTATCGCTGCTCTATGGTATAAGAGTAAATTTGCGACTCCCATTCCACCATTAGTATACTGGAAATATAAAATTTTCATAGCAACCCTAGGTCTCCTGTTTTTTCCAAATAAATTTTCCAAGAATAGATTGTAGACATGTTATCCACACTAAAGGGATTTTTAGAGTGAGGCAAAGAAAAAAGTATGTCATTAGGTTTTGGAAGTATAATGACAAAATTGCCCTCTTAATGTCCCCTAAGAAGCCAAACTCCTCCAGTACCTGCTTGATATATCCCCAGTGTACCCTGTCGAACACCTTCTCAGCGTCAAGAGACAGGAGTACACCAGGGAGCCCGCTGTTTTCCATTAATTCCAAGAGATTTATCACTCTTCTAGTACCGACCTTCGCTTCCAGGGACAAACCCGGATTGATCCGGAGATATCAGAACTGGAAGAATTCTCATTATTCTCGACGCCTCCATCTTAGAGAACATTTTTAGGTTTCAGGTTATTAAAGAAATGGGCCAGAAATTACTCGGAGTATCTGGGGCTTTACCGGGTTTAACAGAGATAACAGATTCTAGATTCTCGTTTCGTATATTCTCTGTATTTTTCCAATAGTTAAAGGTTCTAAGGAGGTAAGTGGCTAAGATTTTGGAAAGCAACGATAGTAACCATTAGAAAACCCATCAGGACCCCGGGCTGAGCCTTTTTTAGTCTTGTTAATAGTCTGTTCAATTCCCAGGACCGTAAAGGGGGAATTAAGTTCAGATAGTTGTGATGTCATTACCTTAAGGAGTTTAAGTTTGTCAGAAAATTTTTATTGGCCTGCCCAGTCGGTTGAACCGTGAAGAGATCTTCTTTCAAATTATACAGGGAATAGTAATACCGCCTAAATTCTGCTGCAATTTCAGTAGCATGATAAATTTTAGAGCCGTCTGGCTTACAAATGTAAGTGATTCTACTTTTAGCCTCTTTTTTTCCTAATTTTTCCAATTAACATTTTCCCACCCTTATCACCCAAGGAGTACAATTTTGTTTTATCTTTCTTTAGGGCCTTCTCATAGTGCAGTAAGAATAGTGACCTACGTTTATCTCTAAGTTTTGTGATTCTGGCAGATAGTTGGGGGTCTGGGCACCTTTTATTGACTAGCTCCAAATTGAGTTTGGTTTTGAGATCCAATACTTCCCTCTTTTTTTCCATAGATGCCATTTTAATTAGGGTTCCTCTCATAAAATATTTGTGGGCCATCCACAATACCTTATCAGACGTGGAGTTATTGTCATTGATTTAAAATAAAAAAAAAAAAACTCTTCCATATTGAATTTCAGGAAGCTGACATTACTCCTGCTAGACAGTATATACTCATTCAAGCGCCATCTCCCGGAAGGATGGAAGGAGTCTCCTTCTGAGATACATAAGGATATAAGGGTATAATGAGACCAGGATATTACTCCAATTTCCGATTTCTGGGAAGCTTTAAGTAGTCTAGTGTCTATCAAAACATAATCCAGCCTACTGTAGGCGCTAAACCTAGGCGAAAAAAAGGTATAGTTGCCCTCAGAGCTGTGTTGGTACATCCAAATGTCATTTAAGGAAAACTCTGACACTACCGCACCCATCTCTTTTCTTGATGATGTTTTTTGAGAGCAATCTAAGGAAGCTGACATGGGCAAATTGAAATCACCACAAACTACTTTCAATCCTGTAGCAAAGGTAATAAGCTTTGAGAAAGCCTTTTTAATAAAAGACATCTGAGCTGCATTGGGGGCATATAAAGATGCTATAGTATATAGAATGGAATTCAAAGAACATTTCAAGAAAACATAGCACCTTCTGGGTCAACAAGAGTGTCACACAACTCAAACCAGACTGCTTAACAAAAATTGCTATCCCAGCCTTTTTGGATTTACAATTTGCAAAATAAAATGATGAGGGTAGTGTTTGTTAAACAAGCGAAAGTTGTCTTCCGACAACAGGTGCGTTTCTTGAACGCAGACTACATCTGAGTTCTCTTTGCAAATGTTTCTCCAGAATATAGAACGTTTAGCAGGTGACTTTAAACCATTCGCGTTAATAGATGAAATCTTAATAGTCATAATTACATAAAAGATAAAAAAAACTTTCAACAAGCCGAGTGACCTGGGCAGAGGGCCAGTCAGGGGAAGACGAACAGGGGAAGACAGACCAGGACAGGCAAATAGCGATGAGCTCAAAGAAAGCCAAGTTGTCATTACACAGGACAAATTCAGTCCAGGAGTGAGATGAAAAATAGAAAAATACACTCCTGGGGGCAAAATGCTGTGAAAACGACTCTCCAAGAGTCTGCAGCAAAAATCACACACGGGAAACGGTGACACTGCACATGAACAGTCATTTTTTAAACCAGTCTGGGGCAGCTTCTTTTTCTTTTCAGCGGTGTATATAGGCTGAATGTCCCATTGAAGCAGCTGCTCATTTGCCTTGTCTGGGGAGGAGCAAACAAAAACTGTGCCATCCTTTATAACTTTAAGCTTCGCAGGAACCCCCCAGCGGTATCTGATGCCCAAGCCTCTCAAAGGCCTGGTATAAGAGTTACACTCCCGGCGTTTAGCCAAAGTGCCAGCAGATACGTCAGGGAAAACAAGCAATTGTGACAGATCATCTTACAGCTTAGGCTTTTTCCATAGGGCTATCATAAAAGCTTCCTTAATGGTGTGAAACTGGATACGAGCAATGACGTCCCTAGGTAGTTTAGTATCCAGCCCTTTAGGTTTTGGGATTCTATGTATTCTGTCAATTATTATGTCCTTGTCATCAGCCTGGGGGAGCACCTCCTTAATTAATGTCTGAAGCAGCCCTTGGAGCTTGTGATCAAGATGGACTCAGCTACGCCTCTAAGCCTTATATTATTTCACCTGGATCTATCCTCCAAGTCCAGAGTCTTATCAGAAATCTGGGACATTTTCAGCTCAAGGGCCTCATGGGCATCTATAAGATGAGTATGTGATCTAGCGAATTCCTCAAGCTTTTGCTCCAAGTGTGCCGATCTGGAGCCCAGTTCTTCAACTTTTCCTCTCAGCTACTTCATCATATCCCTCATCATGTCCTTAAGATCGTCCTGAAGCTCCCTCCTGATACTTTTTAATAGGGCCTCCATGATGGACTGAGTGAGAGGAATGTCCTCCTGCCTCTAACTGTCTCCTCCCGAGATTGCATCCTCTGATCCTTGCAACGATGCTTGAGAAGAGAAGGCAGGGGAGTGAGGGGGAGAAGGAGAAGCCGCGGACACCTTAGAAGCAGAGCCTGCTCCCTGGCCACGGGGGAAGTAAGTTGTAATCTTCCTTGGGGACCTTCTTTTAGCCGACCTACCCCGTACCATTGGGACCGCTGTGCGCTCTGGATCACAGACAGGTGGGTGATGCAGTCCAGCTGGCGATAAAATTGCTTGTATTGTCGCTTTGGAGCTGGTCACTGCAGGAGCTACTGTTCTATGCAGTCATTGTCCTCGGTTGCGAGGCAAGCATCTCTAACAACTGATTCTGAAAGCATAGTAGTTTACCTTTCTAGTATACTGTATAATTGCCTTCTAATGTCTTGACATCCGGTTTGTCGGGATGTCTAGGAATCCCACAATCCACCGCACCAGAAGTACGTTGACCGCCATATTGGAACACCCAAGTGATGGGTATTCCGATATGCCGATCGATGCACTCTTGGCCGACAGGCCCTACACTGTCACTGCAAACACCTACATGGCCTGACACCTCCACCCGTTTCCTGCAGCCTAGTGCCCGCACCCCCCTCCTACCGCCTAGCAGTGCACCCGGCCTCCACCTACGCCTTATCTCCCCTTCCTGCCAGTGTCCGTGTCTGCCCCAGTCTACCCCCTCCTGCCGGTGTCTGCGTCCACCCCAGTCTCCCCCTCCTGCCAGTGTTACCTGAATCTGAATCTGTATGATGCAGCTGGGTCATGTGATCCTGCAGGGTCATATGACCAAGCTGCGTCACTCAGGTCCTTCAGCATCGGATCATCGGGCAACACCGGCAGGAGGCTGAGACTGCTATGTGTGTGCATGTGTCTGTATACATGTGTGTACCTGTGTGTGCGTGTCTGTATACATGTGTATACATTGTGTGCGTCTGTATACGTGTGTATACGTGTGCATTATACATGTGCATACCTGTGTACGTGTCTGTATACATGTCTGTTTGTATACATGTGTGTCTATATACCAGTGTGTATACGTGTGTGTCTATATATGGGTGCACCTGTGTCTGTATAAATGTGTGTCTGTATACATGTCTGTACATGTGTGTGTCTGTATACATGTCTGTACATGTGTGTGTCTGTATACATGTCTGTACATGTGTGTGTATGTATACATGTCTGTACATGTGTGTGTGTATGTATACATGTCTGTACATGTGTGTGTCTGTATACATGTCTGTACATGTGTGTGTCTGTATAAGTGTGTGTGTGTGTGTACACGTGTGTCTGTATACGTGTGTATACATGTGTGTGTGTCTCAAAAAGTTTCCAGCTCACCGGATAGATAACTTAGGAAGTGCAGCATTCAGCGACGGAGCAACAGACTCCCTGTGGACATGACAGGGCGGTCACAGTATTCACAGAAGTAATTGTCCAGCTCCATGTCTTGACGCGTTTCGACCATAGCAGTGGCTTTTTAATAAAGTATTATGACTAAGACCACTGCAAACGCATCAATTTTAATCTTTGAAAATAAAATTACTTCTTTTAAGAAGACATGGAGCTGGGACGATTACTTCTGTGAATACTGTGTGTGTGTCTGTATATGTGTGTGTCTGTATACATGTGTGTATATGTGTACGTCTATGACGTGACCCGCCATGTCATGTCATACACATATAGACACATGTACATACACATATATACACACATACACACAAACTTGTACACATATACATGTGGCAAGATACGTTATACAAATAGACACATGCAGCAGGTCACGTCATACACATACATTCACGCGGTCAAGACATACACACACGCGCTGGGTCACATCACACACAAACACATATATATATATATATATATATATATATATATATATATATACACGCGACAGATCACGTGACGCACCAGGGACATACACATATACACACACAGCCGATCTCCATTGTATTTTTTATTGCCTGCGAAGGTAACACCAGGCAGCGGGGGTTAGCATCCAGTAGCTCCTTTTTTTTTTAAAGTAAAAAAACATTTATTTACATACATTACACACATGGAGGAAAGCGCACAGGGGGAAGACAGCACAATGGAGAGAGCACAGGGGGGAGAGAAGACAGCATAGGGGAGAGAGACAGCACACAAGGGGGAGAGCACACATAGGGTTGGAGACAATTCAAGGGAGGGAGCACACGAGGGCAAAGTACACAGGAGAAAGACAGCTCAAAGGAGACAGCACATGGGGGAAGAGAGAACAGGCAGTCAGAGTGCACGCGGGGGGAAGTTGTTGGAGAAATGGACACAGATCCTGCCCCCACTGTGCAATCACTGCCCTCCATCTAGTATGACATAAGAAGTCAGCTTCCCACAACTATTCCTTTACCATAACCATATTGCCATGAGTGAAACATTTGAAAGATAATTATGTATACCAATGAGATATATATACACAGGGGCTGATTCATCAAGACGCCAGCAATCTGGCATAAACATCTTAAATCACAATGTTTTTGCACAGCTCAGCAGTGCAAACATATTGTTGCTTTTGGCGTGTATAGGCCAGTTCCAGCAATCTACCCCAAACTGTGGCATGGCATGGTCATGCCTGCCCAGCAATTAATCATTGATTACGCCACCTTAATAGCCCCTGGCTGGTATAAATTTCTAACTCCAGCGGGCACTCCTTTAAGACTAAGTTCACACTGTGCGTTTTTAATTTGTTATTTTGTGCTGTGCTTTTTTGAATTGTCAGCAGCAAAACTGGATTTGTTTGTTGCACAAAAAAAAAACCCCACATCAATCCATTCTTTTATTTTTTTTTTGTGCTGCTTTTTTCTTCTCCATTGACAATGGTTTCAAGGGAAAAAAACTGGTGAAAAAACAGAGCACAAATTGACATGTTCATTCTTTTTCTGGATGCATTTTCTGGACCAGTAAATATGCAGTGTCTGCACACCATTTCTGAAAACTCACCAACTTTGCTGGGCATCACAGAAAGTAATCTGTTTTCCATGCAAAAATGGATCACAAAAAACGGATCAAACAAGCACACTGTAAACCTAGCCTAAGCCAATCTTAAAGGTTATCCTGCCTTAGGGTACAAGCATGCAGTTTACTCGATGTGACTGCAGACTTGTGAACCCTCAGAGTGCGCACACACAGAACCCTGTGAGGATTCTCCGGCGGCGGGATCAGGTAGTCATGTGACTGCAAGTATGTGATTTGCATACTCTCGGTCAAATTCTGATTATATGTACCCAACCTCACTCAATTCACTTGTATTAAGAAAGGCTGCGCACATCTAGTTGGCAAGTGACCACATGTATGCAGATCACAAAATTGCAATTCACACTGCTGGTGTAGAAAATCCTCAGCGCGGAGTGTGCGCAGTGAGATGGTTCACAAGTCTGCCATCACACATTGTACATGTCTGCAGCCCCTTCAATGAACCACCTCCACAATGTTTCCGTGTGACTGTCACCTATGATAATAAACCAGCAGGTTGGATTGGGGCTAAAAGCAGCCCTGGCACATAAATCTCAACAGGCCACTTACAATCTCCTCTCATTGAGAGGTAAAATAGCAATGTACTATGCTGCAGCAAGTTTTGCTCTACTTGGCTTTGTCCTTCCCTGCTCAATAATCAGATTGTTAGAGGTGCGACACCTACGGTAGCACCCCTCACCGATCAGCAGTTATCAGACACTATATATGGTGTATAATGCTGAAAACTGCAGCTCAGGTTCTACTGAAGAGAATAGGAGCAAAGCAACAGTGTCCAATAGGCAGCCTTTCCCCATAACACTGACATGTGGAGATGATACACTGCACTACAATACTAAAGTATATTGTGCAAACTGTTCATGAATGACATGTTCAAACCCCTTGTGGGACTAAAATATTGTAAAGAAAAAAAAAAAAAAAAAAGAAAAACAGATCCGTTTCATGATTTGTGCAGCATGACACCAATAACAACTAGAGTTTGAACAACAGTAAAGAAAAAAATCTCTCTTAGATCAGGGGTGGGGAACCTCAGGCCTGTGGGCTGCATGAGTCCCTCAATTACCTTTTCTGCAGCCCTCAGGCAGATTCCTGGGGACCACAGTGCTCAGGCTGGCAGACGCGTTTTGCCAACTGTCTGCCCTTTACATCCAGCTCCCCAGTGATCTCTATGCCCCAGCCTCAGCATCCCCAGTGATGTATATGCCCCCTGCATCTCCGCTGATGTCTATGACAAGAACAAACCTCGAAAACCAGTTGAGAAGCAACATGACCAATAACACCTAACATCACAGCCACACCAAAGAGAAGCAGGTCTAGTCACCACAGTAGGGGTGAGTTGATTAATAATATAGCGGGTAATTTTCAAGTTGATCATTTTGTGCAGCCTCCGAAGGTTGGTAGAAATTTTCAAAATGGCCCTGGCAGGAAAAAGGAACCCCACCCCAGTCTTCGATTATGGCAATTAAAAAATATTGTTACTACTTTTAGATCATAAAAAAAAAAAAAAAAACAATTAAAAAAACCACACACACTCTGTAGAAATTGGGCATATCCATAATTGTATTTACCTGCTGAATAAAAATTTACATAACTATACTGTGCCAGGCTAGAAGAAAGCCTGCTAAAGGCTATAAATGTCGCGGTATGGTCCTGAAAGTCTGATTGAAGGCATTTACTACCTCATTGGACTGCTGCAGTCATTTTTTGATATATACTGTGCCATGGACGTAAAACATGAAAGGAGATTTTTGTGTACTCACTGTCCACTAGGAGGCGACACCAAGTATAGTCTGAAAGAAAAGAAAAAAAAAAAAAAAACTAAAAAAAAAACAAAAAAAAAAAACAGTGTGGCTCCTTCCCTGCAGTATATACACCTTGGCTGGCCTTAGCCACCCCAGTTTTGTGACTAAAGCAGTAGGAGAACCAAAGGAACACATAGGCCTGTATTAAGGCAACCATACAAGAACTCTAAGAACCAAGGAACTTAGTAATAAACAGCCCCCAGGGGCAACAGGGAGGGTGCTGTGTCCCCCAATTAGAGGCTAAGAGAAAAGGATTTTACTGTGAGTACACAAAAATCTCCTTTTCTCCTTCACCTCATTGGGTGACACAGGACCATGGGATGTCCTAAAGCAGTCCCTGGGTGGGCACAAAATAGCCTCTGTAATACGTGCATCCTACAGGTGGACTACCGCCGCCTGCAGAGTATGTCTACCCAGACTCGTATTTGCCGAAGCCTGAGTGTGCACGTTGTAATGTTTTGCAAACGTGTGATGGCTGGACCAAGTGGCAGCCTTACACACCTGCTCCGCCGAAGCTTGGTGCCGGATGGCCCAGGATGCCCCTACCTCACGGGTAATGTGCTCGCAGACCAGCCGAAATGGGCAAATTTCACAGTTGATTAGCTTCCTGAATAGTTGTTCTGATCCATCTGGCTAGGGTAGCCTTGGATGTAGCCAAGCCATTTCGGTGGACCTCCAGAAGGATAAACAGGGAATCTCACTTTCTGAAGGCCGCCGTTCAGGAAACATATAGACGGAAAGCCAAAACAAGATCCAGATTATGCAGGGCCTTTTCCACATGGTGCACCGGCGCCGGGCATTATGATGGGAGAGAGATCTCATTCAGGTGGAACGAAGAGACCACCTTTGGGAGGAAAAACTGTATTGGTCGGAGTACTACCTTGTCCTGATGGAAAATGAGGAATGGGGCTTTGCAGGAAAGTGCTGCAAGCTCAGAAACACGATGAATGGATGTGATGGCAACAAGAAACACCACCTTTTGGGACAGAAGGCGGATACTTCCTTGAGAGGCTCAAAGGGGGGCTGCTGAAGAACGTCTGGGACTAAATTCAGATCCCATGCTTCCAGGGGTCTCCTGTAAGGGGGGACCAAACGAGAGGCATCTTGGATGAAGGTTCTCACTTGGGGTTTACACGCCAGCCGGCATTGGAATAATACAGACAGGGCTGATACCTGACCCTTGAGGGATCAGAGAGAGAGAGGTCGGCATCTAAATTGGACTTAAGGAAACCTAAGAAAGCAGGGAGGGAAAGAGACAGGGTGGGCGGTTTTAGGACCTGCATCAGGAGAAGAAAGTTTTCCAGGTGCGGTAATAGATGCGGGCTGAAGCCGGCTTCCACGCCCTGATCATGGTGTTGATTACACCAGGTGAAAAAACAGCCTGGGTCACAACCCAGTCCCAACGGCCACGCTGTCAAATTCAGGGCTGACAAGTTCTGGTGGCAGACTGGACCCTGGGTGAGAAGGTCTGGGCGATCTGGGAGACGCCAGGGAGGGACGGCGAGTAGCCAAACTAGATCGGCTTACCAGGCGCGTCTTGGCCTGTCTGGTGCAACAAGGATGACTGGAACATCCTCTGACTTGATCTTCCTCACCACTCTGGGTATTAGAGGCAGAGGGGGGAAAATGTAGGGAAGGCAAAACGGAGTCCAGGGTTGCACCAGTGCATCCGCCCCTTCGAACTGCAGATCGTGAGACCGAGCCATGAACCTGGGTACCTTGGTGTTGAGCCGCGAGGCCATGAGGTCCACATCCGGTGTTCCCCCAGTGATGACATATCTGTTGGAATACCTCCGGATGCAGGGCCCACTCTCCTGATGCAATGCCTTGATGGCTGAGGAAAACCGCCGTCCAGTTGTCCACGCCTGGGATGTGTACTGCTGATAGCACTGACATGGTGGATTCTGCCCAGTGGAGGATTGGTCATATTTTGCGCATTGCCAGCCGGCTGCGGGTTCCTCCCTGGTGATTGTCTGACTAGACTCGGATGTGGCGACCCGCCAGTAGGAGCTGAGAGGCTTGAAGCGCCAGAAAAATTGCTCGAATTTCCAGGAGGTTGATGGGAAAAGTGGACTCCCAAGGGGACCACCTGCCCTGTGCCATATGATGGCAATAGACAGCTCCCCAGCCTATGAGACCGGCATCGGTAGTGAGCACGTCCCAGTGAACCGGTAGAAAGGGCCTCCCCTGATTGAGAGAGGACAGTTGGAGCCACCAAAGAAGCGATTGCTTGACTGAGGGTGACAGTTACAATGTTCTGTCCAGTGTGAAAGGACTCCTGTCCCAGGTTGATTGAAGGGCCAACTGGAGAGGCCTGAGGTGAAGCTGAGAAAAGGGAACTGCCTCCATCGCCGCGACCATCCTGCCTAGGACTCTCATCCTGAAGCGAAGAGAGTGGGGCAAGGGGCGAAGGATGGTTAGGACTCCCTGCCGCAAGGAGAGAACCTTGTCCCAGGGGAGGAGAATCAACCCGCGGAGGTATTAAAAACCATTCCCAGGAAGGTGAGCGACTGGCTTGGTACTGGAGGGGATTTGGACAGGTTGACTAGCCATCCCAGGCAAACAAGAGTGTCCACTGTAATGTGAACGCTCTCTTCGCAGTCCCTGAAAGAAGGAGCCTTCATGAGAAGGTCGTCCAGGTAGGGCAGGACCACTACCCCCCGTGAATGGAGTATTGTCATGACGGCGGCCATGACCTTGGTGAACACTCTGGGAGCAGTGGCGAGCCCGAAGGGGAGGGATTGAAAACCGCAGGAAACATTGATGGGCCTGGGTGAAATGATGGAACGTAGCGATTCAATGCGAAAATGACGCAGTCGGACGAATTTGTTGAGGTGCTTCAAGTCTAGGATGGGGCGGACTGAGCCGTCCTTCTTGGGTACCACGAAAAGGTTTGAGCAAAATCCCGTGAAACGTTCGTCTAGTGGTACCGGAATAATGACTCCCACCTGTAAGGGAGAGTCGATGGCTTTGAAGAAGGTGCGAGCCTTTGTTGGGGGGTCGTGGAGGGGTGGAAGGGAAAAAAAAACAGTTGGGAGGGCGGGCGAGGAACTCTGTTATATCCAGAAGAAACCAATTCTCTGACACATCTGTCCTCTGATACGGTGAGCCAGACGTGTTGAAAGTGGGAAAGTCTACTTGGGAGGTATCTTCCGGAAGAAGGTGATGAGTCAGGAGGAGTAAAACCTGTGGGATCTGGATCCGTTAGGTTTAGACTGCCTTAAGTGAGCTGCCAGGATGAGGGATTCCTGTCCCTGCGTGGGGAGCGGCTGTTGGGCTGAGCCAGGCGAGAGGTCGACCAGCCGAAGGAGTTCCAAAAGGAACGAAAGTGGCTTTGGTGACGTTGGGCAAAAGAGGTTTAGGTTTATGTTGGGGAAGAGAGGTGTTCTTTCCACCCGTGGCATCAGAGATCAGCTTATCTAGCTTCTTGCCGAAAAGTCGCCGTTAAGGTATGGCAGACTGGTAAGGGATTTTTTGGAGGCCGAATCAGCCCTCCATTTGTGGAACCAGAGAGCTCTGCGTATAGTGATGGCGTTTGCAGCAGCGACAGCTGTGCCATTGGCGGCGTCTAGTGCCGCGTGGAGAAGACATTCTTCTGCTACAGAAAACTGGGCCGCTAGGTACGACATATTCGGGGATTGTTCAGTCTCACGTAGGGAAGAATGAAGAGAGTTGGCCCAGGTCATAATTCCCTTGGCCACCCACACTGAAGCAAAGGAAGGAGAAAGGGCCGAGCCGATCGCCTCGAAGACCGAGCATGCCAGCTATTCAACATACCCATCTGTTGGGTCCTTGATAGAGGGTACAAGCGGCTAAAGCGGGAAAACGGGGGCGGTCGACTTGTGGAGAGTCCACCCAGTCTTAACCTAGAGCCGGAGGGCAGGGGTAGAGGGCTTCAATGGACAAACTTCTTATCAGGGCGGGCCCTTTGTTTGGTTAAAATCTCCTGGAATTCAGGATGATCTGCGAAGAATTTGTGTGGGCGTTTTGCCCGTTTGAATGACATGGTATGTTCTGGGGTCTCACAGGGGGAGGGGTTGTCGACATTAAGTGTCTGATTGACAGCCGTAATTAAGTTCTCGATCATGTCCAGAGTGTCGGGACCGTCTAAATCAAGGGACGTGTCAGGCTCAGGGTCTGAGTTAGGGTTGTAGAATCTGTGGGATGAGGGCGAACCCGCCTCCTATTCCCGGGAGGAGGAGTTGTGAGAGCTCCGTGAGGTTGAGGGTGAAATGCTCCTATGGAGTCTTTTACAACCTGTGTCAGTCGCTGAGGATAGCGACTCCCATGCATTGCCCCTGGACGGTGTACTCTCGAATTCAGTGCCGACCCCTTGTGGACCTGGTTGTACCGAGGTGTAGGGGGTGGGATAGTTCTGCAGAGACTGGATGAGGGTTGAGGAGAGCTTTTCCATAGATTGTGACATTGATTGAGTCAAAAACACAGCTCATTCCGGTGGAGGTTCCTGGGTGGTATCGGTCACTTGGACCACCACCATTGTGGGGTGCTCCGGGGCAGAATTTGACTCAAGTCTGGCAGTGCGGGGTAGCATGACCGCTGGGCAGGCGAACCCTGCATGTAATACATGAGGGATAATAGGTAGCCAGCCTGGAGGTTTTCCTGCTGAGTCTTGAGCTCTGCATGGCTGTGTAAGGGTGCTGATATGACAGAATAAAAAAACTGTGTGCTGCACCAGGGCAGAATGCCAGGGAAGGCTGCACTGCAGGGAGAGTGTAGATAGAGAAGAGCTACAGCAGAGAGATCTGATGTGCTCCTTACAGCGACCTAGGGACACCGAGAGTTGCAGCTGAGAACTGGCCCTGTGCCCCCCTGAAGTACCGGCGAGTAATGGCGGCCGCTGGAGTGAAGAGAAGGGTGGTATGTCCAAAAAGCCGTGCAGGGAGCTCTCGCGAGGAGGGAGAAGCACCCAGAGTAGCCAATGGCCAGAGCGGTAATCTCGCCCGTGTGACGACAGCGGGGGGACGGGCGTAGTGGGCGGGGAAAGGCGGAGACGAACATATAGGCCGAAGCCGTGGCCTAACGTAGATTTCTATGGCCGAAAAAGTGCGCGGGCTTTCGCAGAAGTGCGCACCTGAGGCTGTGATGGGAGCCGAGGGTGCCAGGGAGCCCCCTAATCGGGGAATGGTACTGAGGAGCGGTACAGGAGAGGGATAAGGGATGAGGTTATCAGGGTCCTTTGGAATGAAGGAGACCTGGGATTACCCATATGTCAGCTCCTCTACCCAGAATCCCTGTGAGGGGAGTATGGGTAGGGCATTCGCTCCTGTCCATGCATCAACCCAAAACCGTAGGGTGGGGAGGCAGAATAGAGGCGTCCAGTGAGGCATCCATGTCACTACAACCCAGAGTCCCAACTGTGGGATCTGGGGAGAGCGCTTTACCAGAGTGGGTAGTCTGTGTGGGTAGTTGGAAGCGCCTTTGCATATATAATGGAGATCGGAATGCGATTGAACCATCGCCATGCACTTTGTCCCTTGGTGCAGAAGGGGGTATGTGGAGGTAACATCCCGTGTTCCCATCCGTTGCTGTTTGCGGGAAATCGGTACGCAAAGGCACTGTCACCATGTCTGATCTTCAGTGATTTGGAGAAAAAAGGGGAAAAAAAATGGAAAAAAAAAAATCTAAACTAAGTATGTGGTCCATGGACCGCATCTACCTCCTAATGACACTAAGCAAAAACTGGTGTGGCTGAGGCCAGCCAGGGTGTATATACTGCAGGGGAGGAGCCGCACTGTGTTTTTTTTTTTCCAGACTATACTTAGTGTCGCTTCCTAGTGGACAGCAGCATAACACCCATGGTCATGGTCCTGTGTCCCCCCAAAGAGGTGAAGGAGAAAAAATTCTGATCTGTTTTTTATCAGTCCTAACAAAAGTGTAATAAAAAGAAAGTCTCAGAATATTGACACAAAATGATGATTTTTTTTTTCAAACAATATTCATAGAACAGGGAACAAAACTAAAAGTGTATAGATTTGGTATTTATACATAATTACACTGTTTTACAGACAAATTATAACATTTTATGGGCAGTACGTTGAATAAATTTACAATGTTAAAAAATTGCAATTGTTTCCTGTTTCTTGCAATGAAAATGTAATAAAAAAGGAGAATTTTGTACACGTACCGTAAATTCCTTTTCTTTTAGCCTGATGCCTAAGAGTCCAGGAGGCTCCCACAGCTCTGGTGGAGTGCGCCTTGAGCCCGGAGGGCGGAGGTGTGTGAGAAAAAGAGTAGGCATCTAGGATGGTGGAGCGAATTCACCGAGCCAAGGAGGCCTTGGATGCCTGTTTCCCTTTGAGCCGTCCGGACGTGAGGAGAAACAGAGCGTCCGCCTGCTGGAATGGCGCTGTTCTGGACAGGTAGATCCTGAGGGCCCTGACCAGGTCGAGCTTATGCAAAGCCCGTTCCACCTGGTGGACCAGAGCTGGACAGAGGGACGGTAAAGCGATGTCCTGGTTTAAGTGGAATGAAGAGACCACCTTCGTCAAGGAGGGCACCGGCCGCAGTACAACCTTGTCTTGGTGGAATATCAGAAAGGGAGGTTTACTGGAAAGCGCAGCCAGTTCCGACACTCGCTGGAGGGAAGTGATGGCGACGAGAAAGACCACCTTTTGGGAAAGCCGTGACAGCGGAATGTCTTTCGATGGTTCAAAAGGTTTTTTTTGTAGTACTGTGAGGACTAAGCTGAGGTCCCACGGATCCAGGGGGCGCCTATAAGGTGGAACAATATGGCATGCCCCCTGCAGGAAGGTCCGAACTTGCGCAAGTTTCTTCTGGAAAAGTACAGAGAGCCGAAACCTGGCCCTTAAGGGAACTGAGGGAGAGACCCGCGTCCAAGCCCAACTGCAGACAACTCAGCAACGTGGGCAGAGAGAAGGGCCAAGGGGGGTGACCTTTCGAAGAACACCATGCCAGAAAAATCTTCCAGGTCCTGTGGTAAATTTTCGCCGATGCGGGTTTTCTGGCCTGCATCATGGTGGATACCACCTCTGGAGAAAAACCAAATTGAGTCAGCACCCAGGACTCAAGTGCCACGCAGTCAGGGCGAGGGCCCCAGAACTCTGGTGGTAAAAGGGCCCTTGGGATAGCAGATCTGGACGATCTGGAAGCCTCCATGGTGCGTCGGCTGTGAGCCGTACCACGTCTGGGTATCAGGATCTCCTGGGCCAATCTTGTGCGATCAAGATGGCGCGGGGACATTCGGTCCTGATCTTCTGAAGCACTCGGGGTAGGAGCGGCAGAGGTGGGAAGACGTATGGCAGACGGAAGAGAGACCAGTCGTGAACCAGTGCGTCGGCCCCCAGAGCCCTGGGGTCTTGAGACCTGGCCATGAATGCCGGAACCTGATTGTTGAGGTGAGACGCCATGAGGTCGACGTCTGGAGTGCCCCACCGATGACAGATGTCTTGAAAGACTTCTGGATGCAGGGACCACTCGCCTGAGTCCATCCCTTGACGGCTCAGGTAGTCCGCCTCCCAATTGTCCACACCTGGAATGTGGACTGCTGAGACTGTGGAGCCGGTGGCTTCTGCCCACTGGAGTGTCAGCTGGACTTCTTGCATCGCTAGACGGCTGCGAGTGCTGCCCTGGTGGTTGATGTAGGCAACGGCCGTCACATTGTCCGATTGGATCCGAATGTGTTTGCCCGTTAACAGATAGTGAAAGGCTTGCAGGGTGAAGCGGATCGCCCTGATCTCCAGGATGTTGATCGGTAGAGAAGACTCGTCCGGGGATCATGTTCCCTGGGCCCGGTGTTGGTGGAACACCGCCCCCCAACCTGAGAGACTAGCGTCCGTGGTAAGGACTTCCCAGCAGGGAGGGAGGAACGATCATCCCCGTGACAGGGAGAAAGGTTTGAGCCACCAGTGGAGGGCCAGCCTGGCTGAGGAGGGCAGAGTGATTAGTCTGTCGAGGGAAGCTGGGTGCTTGTCCTAACTTCTGAGAATGGCCAGCTGAAGAGGACAGAGGTGGAATTGAGCAAATGGTACGGCCTCCATAGATGCTACCATCTTGCCCAGGATCTGCATCATCCGTCGAAGAGAGTGGGTCCGCTGCTGGAGAAGGGAGCGCACACCCGACTGGATGGACTCCACTTTGTCCCGGAGCAGCCGGACAAGGGCTGACGTCGTTTCGAACTGCATGCCCAGGTACGCCAGAGTCCGTGTCGGCACTAGGGTGGACTTCGGAAAGTTGACCAGCCAGCCGAACCTCTGCAGTGTGTCTAAGGTGCTGGATACGCTCAGTTGGCATTCCTGGAAAGTGGGTGCCTTCACTAGGAGGTCGCCCAGGTAGGCGATGACCACGACTCCTTGAGAGTGCAGAACTGACACGACCGTGGCCATGACTTTCGTGAACACTCGTGGAGCGGAAGCTAACCCGAAGGGAAGCGCCACAAATTGGTAGCTGTCTTCGCCCACCGCGAATCTGAGTAGGCGTTGATGTGAGACTGCAACAGGAATGTGCAGATACGCGTCCTTGATATCGATGGACGCCAGATAATCCCCTTCTTCCATTGATGCGATGACTGAACGCAGTGATTCCATGCGGAAGTGTCGCACCTTGAAATGTCTGTTGAGGAGTTTCAGATCGAGAATGGGTCTTACAGATCCGTCCTTTTTGGGTACCAAAGAGGTTGGAGTAAAAACCTCCGAAGCGTCCACTTGTGGTACTGGAATGATGACTCCATTTCGCTTTAGAGCCTCCACGGCCTGAAAGAAGGCGGCGGCCTTGTTGGGAGGGGGATGAGTGAGGAAGAACAGATTGGGAGGGAACGATTGCAGCTCGATCCTGTAGCCGGAAGACACGATGTCTCGCACCCATCTGTCTTGAATGCGAGGGAGCTAGGCATCCTGGAAGTGGGACAGTCTGTCTCCCACTAAGGGTGCGTCTTCTGGAGGAAGTTAGTCAGGAGGAGGACGCTTTCTGCGACCGCGCTCCTGAGGGCTTCTCTTGGCGGGATTGAGAGCGCTAAAGCAAGCCGCTCCTTTGCGAGGATTGGTTTCTATCCAAGCGGGAAGACCGACTGGATGACGACGCCGGCTTCGAGGAGGCCCAGCCGAAGTAGTTACGAAAGGACCAAAATCTGGATTGCTGGCGCTGGTGGAAAGGCTTCCTGACTTTCTGCTGCAACAGAGAGGGGCTCTGTCCCCTGATCGCATCCTTGATCATTTCGTCCAGCTGTTCCCCAAACAGACGGTCACCTGAAAAGAGGAGCGCCGTGAGGGACTTTTTGGAAGCCGAGTCCGCTTTCCATTCTCGCAACCACAACGGCCTGCGAATGGCAACTGTGTTAGCCGAAGCCACCGCAGTACGACTGGCCGAGACCAAGGCTGCATTGATGGCGTAGTTAGTGACGTCCGATGCCTGCGCGGCTAGAGTGGACATCTCGGGGCCTGCGCCTCTGTCCAGGGCATGCATGTCTGCGATCCATGCTGCAACCGCCTTCATTGCCCATACCGCAGCAAATGCTGGGGCAAAGGAGGCTCCAGTGGCCTCGAACACCGACTTCGCTAGGAGCTCCACTTGTCGGTCTGTGGGGTCCTTCAGGGAGGAACTGTCCGGCAAGGACATTAGGGTCCGAGACGACAATCTAGAGACCAGAGGAACCACCTTCGGGGAGCACGCCCAGCCCCGTGCCACGTCTTGTGGGAAGGAGTAACGTGGCTCTGGAACCTTTTTAGGGTGGAAACGTTTGTCAGGGCAAGCCTTGGGTTTCAGTACTGCGTCCTGAAAATCATTGTGATCCTCGAACGCGCTCAGATTCTTCCTGGGACGCCAGAACAGGATCCTCTGCTTGGTCGGGGGCAGAGATACCTGCGGAGCCGGGTCAGATACTCCCAGGACCGCATTGATAGAAGAGACAAGGTCCTCAACTAGGGAGTCCGACTCAGGGGCATCGAGGTCGAGCGAGGCCTCAGAGTCAGAGTGCTCGTCCAAGTCGTCCTGGGAGTCTTCCTCGTGGTCCTGGCTCTGAGAGGAAGATGGGGACAGAGCCCTGTGGGGCCTTTTCCCGGATCTTGGCCTAAAGGCCGAAGCAGATTACTCCATGGGCTCAGCCGCAGGAGCGGCGGGAGGACGCGATTCCATGAGAGGCTCCTGGATGACCTGGATCAGGGATCTGGAGAACTGCTCGAAGGACTGAGAGAGTGCCTGAGATAGGGACTGAGACATCGCCTCTGCCCAAGGGGGAGTGGGTAACTCCACTGGGGCTATAGGGGCGGCTGGAGCATCCACCTGTACCGAGGGCCTAAGGGATTCCAGGGGCTCGGACTGCATGCAGGCAGAGCAGTGTGGATAGGTGCATCCCCCAGGAAGGGGAACTTTGCAGGCTGAGCAGGCTGCATAAAAGGTCTAAGCCCTTAGGGCTTTGCTGCGTGTGCTAGACATGCTGTGAGCTGCAGGTACAGGTAGCCTGAACGCAGGGTATGGGTATACACTGAAGGGGAGAGTTCCACAACTGGAGTAACCGGGTGTGGCTTACCACCAACCAGGACAACGATGCTCCACCAGTGCTGCTGCTGAGTCTCACGGTCCTGTGCCCCCACTGACAGAAGCTGCCTCAGAGCTGGTAAAAGCTGGAGAGGAGCGTGCTGCTTATGCTGCTTGCCGGCTGAATGCCAGAAAATGGCCGCCGGAGCTAGTGGGGGCGGAGCCAGGAGTGGGCGGAGTGGTCAAAAAAGGCGGCAATCCCACGTACCATAGATGCATGGAGGTGTATCGACGCCCCTTTTGTGGTGGGTGTGACCAAGGGGAGAGCAGAGACTGTCTGTCCCCAGGCATATCGGCATGAATGTGGGTGCGAAGCCACGCCCCCATCTGATTAGCAGCAGGGGGGCGGGAACGAAGCTGCAGCACGTGCAGGCCCAAGGCAGGGCCTCAATTAATAAGTCCAGCCGAGAAGCAGGCGACCCCGGCGCAGAAGTAGAGCGGCCGGTGCCTGAATGACCCAAACATCCCAGCCTGTGGAGCAACAGGTGGGGGAGGCCTTTTTCCTGCCCTGAAAGGTGTAGGAATTGAGGCAAATGCTCCAATTAGGCAGCTGCTGGATCCCATAGGGGATGCTGCTTGCAGCTCTCTGCACGGAGTGCAGGCTATGCAGGGGCTCAGGTTGCAGCCAGAAAACATACCTGCTGGTTAGCTGCCCATTCCTGGAGGAGGACCGGGTCTATTCTCGACCCCAGGAGATGGTGTATCTCGACCGCTAACAGGCACCGCTATGGGCTGTAGGGGGAGGACGAACACATGAGCTGTGCATGGAGGTCCGTGATGACTCGACTTCAAGCCATAAGCTGCATAGGGGATGGTGAAGGAGAACGGCATGAAATCCATAGATAATCTCGACCTCAGCTCTGCAACCCAAGAGTGGGGCGAGGAGGGAGCATGCCAGGGGTCCTAGATGACCCTCTTTTCTTCAGAATCCATCGTAAATGTTGACGAACGAAGAGAAGGAATGCGCGTGTCACTCCGATGAACACTAAGCAAAGAACTGGCTAGGGCTGGGTCTGCCCTGGGGGTGTATACTGCAGGGGAGGAGTTATGTTCAAGTTTGTTCATAACATTACTTAGTGTGTCCTCCAGGTGGCAGCAGCATAACACCCATGGTCCTGAGTCCCCCACTGAGGCGACAAAGAAAGTTAGGTAATAATTAATATGTATACCTAAGGTAATGCCTCTTACTAATACAGCTGCAAAAAAATTAGCTCTTATGGCTGTCAAAATAAAAAAAAATAAGTTATGGGTTTTGGATTGTGATCCTAAAACAAAGAAAAAAAGTAGTGAAAAAAAACCCAAAACATCCAGCCCTTCTTATTAGGAATTTGTCATCTTGGAAAATGCTATTTACCTTCAGATCAATAGGATCAATCTGCAGGTAAATAACACTGCTGCCCAGCAACCACCTGAGAGTGCAGCTTCCAGGAGAAATAAAATGTACTTTATGTTCTACCAGGAGCCACCGGCTTTCAGTCATGGGGTCATAAACAGAGCAGCTACAGACACCAATCACTATATTGCAAGCGGTGGCTGTTAGATCGTCACAGGACTTTGGCATTCCAAAGTTATTGACATGTAAAAAACACGGGCAGCACGGTGGCTCAGTGGTTAGCACTATATGGTGGCTTAGTGGTTAGCACTGCAGCCTTTTGCAGCGCTGTGGTACTGGGTTCAATTCCCACCAAGGACAACATCTGCAAGGAGTTTGTATGTTCTCCCGTGTTTTGTGGGTTTCCTCCAGGCACTCTAGTTAACTCCCACACTCCAAACACATACTGATAGGCTGTTTAGATTGTGAGCCCCAATGGGGACAGTGTTGCAAATGTATGTGAAGTGCTATGGAATTAATAGCGCTATATAAATGAATAAATATTATAACATTATGCAAAATGACATATGTAAAATTTTAAACTGAGGCTATAATTACAGTTGCCATTACCATGCCATACAGAGTTTTATTTTTGGAAACCAGTAAAGACAATTATGGAGACGTTGCACATATTAATCAATACAGATTTTAGGTTTTAAAGTGCAGTGGAAAAATAAAGTTCATATCTGATTAGTTGCTTAGACCTCATTCGTGAATCACGTGCAGGTTCTGTGTTTTCCACCTGTAGAACATGTGCATATTATAGTCTATGGAGCTGATCACATTAGTGTTATTTTGCGGACCGTGTGATAGCAAAAAAAAGTAAACAAAATCATCATTGAAACATATCCGTTTTTGAAAGTGTCACAATTGAAAGTTACCCAAACAAATCTATGGGTCCATGAAATTCACATGTGCTGCCTGTGATAAGTCTATTGTTTGGTAAGTGAAACTGACTGATGAAACACTGGGAAAATCGATCCAAAACACTGTAGAACAAAGGCCTTTTTTTGTTTTTTTTTAACATATGAGAAAAATTACAGACATGTCAATGAGGCTTGAAGGGGTTCTTCAGTCTAAGGCTGGAAGCACACTGTCCGAATGACATGCGAGTTACTCTCACAAGTCTCAGATCATTCACCCGGGATGACTTCTCCCTCTCTGGACGAGAGCAGTGGAGCTATACAGAAATAAATACCACTGACAGTATTCCGTCTGAAGAGATAGGGGTTGTGCTGGGTGATCCGAGACTCATGTGAGTAAGGCGGGCGTCACACGGTTCAATTTAATGAACGATATCGCTTAAGCGATCTGCTTTTTGATCGCTTAAGCGATATTGTTTGTGCATCGCTGCGTGCGATCAAGCGATTTTACAATGTAAAATCGCTTGATCGTTACATCGCAGATATGGGAGCCGGAGCTCATATCAAGCGATAATCGCTTGTTCAATCTGCTTCATTGTGGTGTATGACACCACAATGAACGATCTCCCGGCGTCAGAGCCTATGCTGGGAGATGGTATCTATGGTAAACGTCGGGTTACTAAGCGCCGCGTGGCGCCTAGTAACCCGATGTGTACCATAGTTACCAGCAATTTCGCTGCCCCACATCGCTGGTGAGTCTGTCTGTGTGACATCTCACCAGCGATGTGAACGATATTGTTAGCGATCGCGCGTGCACGTGATCGCTTACAATATCGCTCACGATATTGTAGCGTGTGACGGCCGCCTAAGTCGCATGTCACTCGAACAGTGTGTTTCCAGCCTAAGAAGAAAAGTCTGCAGTCATTATGTGACTACCCAACCGTGACAGGTGTACAATGCACACTGTCACAATTCCCCTGCATTCCCTGTGCGAGTCCACAGTCATGTGATCACATGCAGAGTAGAGTCTAGGTGGCACTTGACTGCATTATGTAAATCACATACATGTGGTCATGTGACCCCTCACCTGCATGCTGCATGAGGACGTGTCTGTGTGCATATCATTCCATCACAATTCAACAGTCGGCAGTTATGTGGAGTGATTGCAGACTTTTATTCTTACAGTGGGGGAAAGAAGTATTTGATGCCTTGCTGGTTTTGTAAGACAAAAATAAAATCCAGAAAATTACATTGTCTAAATTATATAAAAATGCATTTTCATTGTGCAGAGAGAAATAAGTATTTGATCCCCTACCAACCATTAGGAGTTGTGGCTCCTACAGACCAGTTAGATGCGCCCAATTAACTTGTTACCTGCATTAAACGCAGTTGTCTTATATTGTCACCTGTATAAAAGATTTCCGTCCACACACTCAATTAATCAGCCTAAAACTACACTGGAGGAACTTGTTAATGATTTTAAGGCAGCTGGGACCCCTGTCACCAAGAAAACCATTGGTAACATATTACGCCATAATGGATTAAAATAATGCAGTGACCACACTGGCTCAAGAAGGCACATGTACAGCCCGGGAACCTGTCACCACAAATCACCTTCCTAACCTATTAATAGCTATCCCTGCAGCCTTACAATACTTTCTAACACATCCCTGTCTGACCTTGTTTACTAATCTATGAGTACAATAAAGTTGTTAGCAAACTTACGAAATTTCTGTCAGAGGGGCGTTCCTCCAAGTGGTTTTGACCAGTAGGCGGGTCCCCTGTGACGCGCTAACACTGCCTCGCTGCTCTAATACGCCCTAATGGGCGTCATTGCACAATGCAGAGCTCTGTCACGATTTAAATATCGCGCCCGTAACATCACCGCTGCGACGCGGTCATGTGACGCCGGGATCGCGCCACTTCCGGTCGCAGGTCTCTCACAGGCAGACTTCACGCATGCACAGATTGCATGCTGAAGTCTGCCTGTGTGCGACCGGAAGTGACGCGATCCCAGCGTCACATGACCGCGTCGCAGTGGTGACGTTGCAGGCTCGATATTTAAATCGTGCCTGAGCTCTGCATTGTGGAATGACGCCCATTAGGGCGTATTAGAGTGGCGAGGCAGGGGTAGCGCGGCACAGGGGACCCGCCTACCGGTCAAAACCGCTTGGAGGAATGCCTCTCTGACACAAATTTCGTAAGTTTGCTAACTACTTTATAGTACTCATAGATTAGTAAAAAAGGTCAGACTGGGATGTGTTAGAAAGTACGTATTGTAAGGCTGCAGGGACAGGTATTAATAGGATTAATAAGTTAGAAAGGTGATTTGGGGTGACAGGTTCCCTTTAAGTTTGCCAATGAACATCTTGGGTGATTGGGAGAAGGAGCTGTTCTCAGATGAGACAAAAATTGAGCTCTTTGGCATTAACTCAACTCGCCGTGTTTGGATGAAGAGAAATGCTGCCTATGACCCAAAGAACACCGTCCCCACAGTCAAGTATGGCGGTGGAAACACATTCTGGGAGTGTTTATCTGCTAAAGGCACAGGACTACTTCACAACATCAATGGGACATTGGATAGAGCGATGTACTGTAAAATCCTAAAGTGACAACTTCCTTCCCTCTGCCAGGACATTAAAATGGGTCGTGGCTGGGTCTTCCAGCACGACAATGAGCCAAAACATAAAGATAAGGCAACAAAGGAGTGGCTCAAAAAGAAGAGCATTAAGGTCATGGAGTGGCCTAGCCAGTCTCCAGACCTTAATACCATAGAAAACCTATGGAGAGAGCTAAAGCTTTGAGATGCCAAGCGACAGCCTCAAAATCTTAATGATTTAGAGATGATCTGCAAAGAGGAGTGGCGCAAAACTCATCATCAACTACAAGAAACATCTGACTGCTGTGCTTGCCAACAATGGCTTTGCCAGCAAGTATTAAGACAAATTTAGCAAGGAATCAAATACTTATTTCTCCCACTGTAGACTGGATACGTCTTAAGGAGTTGTCCAGCTACATCCCTCTTTTCCAAAAGCTTCCAACTGTATTGCTTCATCACAAGTAGAAGGTTTATACAGTTTCTTAATTGAAAGCATCAGCTGAATAGTATTTACAAGCGCTTACATTGTGGTGTGGAGAAGTCATTAATGTTTCTGACCTATAAAATATTAGTGCAGTGTACGGTGTTGTGCCCTGTTACTGCTGCCCATTGCAACCGTTCAGGCCTACATGTTTGTTAATATATTGCATCTCTACTTGTATTGGCTTTGAGCGATTGCTTTTCTAACTGTTTCAATTATTGGTCATTTATATTCTGCAAAAATCTAGTAAAAAAAAAAAACAACAACAAAAAAACCCCCAAAATTTAACAAAGACATCTATTTCTGTGTTTTCTTTTTAAAAACGGTTAATCTAATGAACCATATTTGCTACAGGATGAGGACTGCTGATGTCTATCCAGGAAAGTCCGGAGATTGGCTATTAAAACGTCGACTTCTGGCAAAAGTGGATGTGAACGAAATAAGTCTGCAGAAGCGAGGACATATGACATGTATTTGGCCTGTCTGTCCTCTGGCAGGCGGCAACATTGTCCTGCAACCGCATGGCCAAATCCATCCAGATCATCAAACTCTTCGACTCTTTCATGTTCAAAATTTGTCTGGCTCATTTCCTTGGGGATGAGACCATTTATCCCAATCAACCGTCTTCTAGCTGCTGTGGGCATTTCAGAAGGCCCAGAACAGTGTACATCTGCCTGTACATACTTTTCTGACTCCGGAGTTTTAGCCTCATCC
>JARQOC010000002.1:658673506-658686006 GCA_033576535.1 Allobates femoralis | reverse complement strand
AGACTCTAGATACCCCTTTCATTCCACTCATAGTATGATGCAAGCAAAAGTGCCCCACAAACACTGTATGATCCCTCCACAATGAATTCCTCCATAGTACCCTGTACACATACAGTATGATGACCCTACTGTACTTCTACCACAGAAAAGTATTGTGACCCCCAATGTATGATCCCCCACTGTGACCCCCAAACAGCTCTCCATGCAGTTTAATGGGCCTACATACAGTATCATGGACCCACCCCACCCCACACTGTATAATGGTCCCCACTAGCTCTCCAAACAATATACTGCCCCCACACAGTATGATCGATCGTACATAAATGGCTGATCTTAAACATAACATTTTTGGACCGGATGGTATATGATGTTTAGATGAAGGGCATTTCCCTGCAAAATAGCTAACATACCCAAAAGAAAAATTGGCAACGTTTTCGCCCATTCTCCAAAATTATGTACCAATTATACAACACACTCCAAGAATAAAACTACAAAAAGCTTTATTAAATATCTTAAATATAACAATGATCAGTGCAATCCTCCACAATATTATCTCCTACCACTGACCATTTTTTTTTGGAAATTTTATTCTCCTGTATAAATTAACTCTGTATGGATTGCATTGATCATTGTTATATTTGAGATATTTAATAAACCTTTTTGTAGTTTTATTCTTGGAGTGTGTTCTATAATTAGAACATAATTTTGGAAAATGGGCGAAAAGTTTCTCAATTTTTCTTTTGGGTATGTTAGATAAATGGCTGATCTCAGACGTCTAGGGAGAAAGATAAAAGAGAGTGTTCTTGGCTCCCTCCTCTATCATTGATTTCACCTGTATAGGCATGCAGGTTGACTGGCGGCAAAGTCCATTGCAGTTGGTGTCAAGGTCCCACCATCTCACAAGGCCTAAAGCAGCTGTATGATTGTCACCATTGGCAGTACCCCACTGTCACCAATATATCTTGTATGGACCACACTACTATACTGCATTAGGTCAAGTTCCCATTGTATTTGCTGCATTTTTTCATGCAGTGTCTTAGGCTACCTTCACATTAGCGTTTGTGTCTGCATGCTGATGGCATGCAGACACAAACGCAGACAAAAGTGGTGTCATTTTGATGTGTCCGCAGCGGAGAATGTCCGCATGCGGACACATCACTGTGCAGCCCGGCAGCCAATCGGCGGTGTCCAGGGGCGGAGATCATCGGTGGAGATCTCCTCCTCCCGGCCGCCGGTAAGCTCCGGGACATGTCGGCGGGGAGAAACAGCTGATTTGACAGCTGTTTGAATCTCCCGCGCCGACACCGAGAGGAGATGTCGGTGCGGGAAGATTCAAACAGCTGTCAAATCAGCTGTTTCTCCCCGCCGACACCGCAAGGGTATTACCGGCGGCGGGGAGGAGGAGATCATGAGAAGCTAAGCTGATCTCCCGGTGGCCATCGATGATCTCCTGTGACATCACCGGCGGCCACCGGGAGATTTTTCAATGGGTCCGCAGCGTTCTCCTGCGCTGTCAAGCGCAGAACACTGCGGACCCATTGAAGATAATGCATGTTTTGTGCGCTTGGGGACGCTTGCTGATTTTCCAAGGTCCCCGAGCGCACAAAAAATGCAACATGCTGCGTCCCGGGTGCGGACGCTGGACCCTGGAAGGAGCAGATATCGTCCGCATCCGCACCCGAACGTAGCAAACGCAAGCACTATGCGTTCCTATGTTAAACATAGGAACGCAGTGCGCATGCATTTGACTGCGTATGGGAACGCAGCATAAGCTGCGTTCACATACGCAAATGTGAAGGCAGCCTTACAGTTCCAGAAAAACGGATGCCCACCTGCTTCATTTTTGGTGCAGTGTAAATTGCCCCAAGGTGCATTTTTGTAAGTCTGCAATATGTCGATTGCCATGTAATCAAAATCATTTAAAGCATAAAACATTGTTCCTTATTAATATAGATCATGGAGATAAGTCAGATATTCAGATTGTTGTCACCGTGTCTCATCAGCCACATGACGAGTCAGGAAATGATAATATCACAGGTTGACCGGCAATGTGAGAAAAATAGAATATAGAGAAAGCTGAAAAGCAGTACCAGGCAGACAAAATTATCCACAAAACATACCTGATGTTCCCTGATTTTTCAAAGGTTCATGCAGATTATTCTCCATCTGAAAATATAGAATGGGTATAACTAAAGGTACCACTACACGCTGCAATGGTCTCAAGGGCGCGCGGTCGTTAGGACATCGTTTTGACATGGTAGGTGAGATGTCACACGTGTAGATATCGTGGACGATGCACCAACTATGTGGTGAGCAGCTATTGTTCGCACAACCCAGCGAACGATACTTCTTCACTGATGTGAATGGGCGAAGACGTGAACGACATCGTTATCGCTGTGTGACACATAACGATGCAGCAGGTTGGCTGATCGAGGATCATTTGATTTGAGAACATGTTCTCAAATCTGCGATCAACGATCTAAAAATGTATCGTAGTCGTATCTTGGTGTCACACGCAACGATGTCCTAACCATGTCGTTTAAACGCGCCAAACCCGTGACATTTCAGCTATATCGTTCACAATGTCGTACCGTGTAACGGTACCTTAAGGGTAATTGCATATGGGGATTACGGGGATATTGGGGGCTACATATGGGGATGATGGAGGCTGCATGGGGATGATGGGGATATTGGGGGCTGCAAGGGGATGATGGTCATCATGCAAAAATAAGACATCCCCTGAAAATAAGACCTTGTGTATCTTTGGGAGCAAATACTAATATAAGACTTGGTCTTATTTTTGGGGAAACAGGGTACATATGCCAAACTCCCTGATACCTACTATTAATATTCAACACTGTAAAATAGCAAAGAATAATTCGATCAAAAGGCCCAAAATGTATCGAAAATTGAAAAAAGATGTGCGGTACAAAATGTGAAGATCATCATAAAAGGTGCATGAATGAAACAATTTTTTAAGCTCTTAAGGTACCATCACACGAGGTGACGGCGCAGGAGATGTCGGTGGTGACTGGCGCGAGCGTGCACGTTTTTGGCACCCCATTTATATTGGGCGACACCTCCAGTGCTGGCGAACTGACAGGCGGCATCGCCGCTGGGGTGTCTCAAAACCCCAGCGGCGATGCAGTACAATGGCAGCCTATGGCTCCCATCACCTGTCAGGTCGCCGGCGGCCATTCACATGGGGCGATGTGTGCACTGCTCTGAAACCAGGCGACCAGTAAATGGCGTCGCCCTTGCCCATTCACATTAGGCGATGCAGGGGGGATATCGGCACCGATAGGCCACGTCCCTGCATCGCCTAATAAATTGGCGGTAATGTCACCTCGTGTGACGGTACCTTTATAGTAACTTCACAGCTACTGCAAAACGACAATATTGTCTGTGCAGATATCGATTTCAATGCATATACCGTATATACACGTATATAAGCAGAGTTTTTCAGCCCAAAAATTGGGCTGAAAAGTCTCCCCCTCGGCTTATACACGGGTCAATACGGTAGGTGGGGGCTGTGTCCAGGGCTGGGGAGGCTGGAGGAGGCGGTGGGAGGTTGCTGAATGAGCGGCCCGTCACGTGGGGCCGCTCATTACATATGCACTGCTTCCCCCTGTCAATCAGCGGCAGGGGGAAGCAGTGCATAACTAAATATATCCCCCCAAATGCTGGCACTTGCCCCCTGCTTGTAAGGCCCCCCCACCCCCCCCGGCTGCTATTATTACCATCCTTTGTCTTCTTCATCGTGCGCGCAGGTCCCTCCGTGCTCCCAAAACTCCGTAGCATCCAGGGTCATGTGACCGGCCGGTCGCATGACGTCATCGCTACGCAGCGGCCGGGGACCCCGGATGTAATGCCGGGAGCATGGAGGACGGGAGCACCGAGGCACCTGCGCGCGCGATGAAGAAGACAGAGGATGGTAAGTTAAGCAGCCGGGGGGGCTTACAAGCAGGGGGGCAAGTGCCAGCATTTGGGGGCTGCCTGTATACACCTTTGGGGCTGGGGCTGCTGTATACACCTCTGGGGCTGCCTGTATATAAAACCACTGGGGCTGCCTGTATATAAAACCACTGGGGCTGCCTGTATATAAAACCACTGGGGCTGCCTGTATATACCAACTCTGGGGCTGCCTGTATATACCACCTCTGGGGCTGCCTGTATATACCACCTCTGGGGCTGCCTGTATATTCCACCTCTGGGGCTGCCTGTATATACCACCTCTGGGGCTGCCTGTATATACCACCTCTG
The DNA here is from genome assembly GCA_033576535.1 of Allobates femoralis. NCBI lineage: Eukaryota > Metazoa > Chordata > Amphibia > Anura > Aromobatidae > Allobates > Allobates femoralis. The sequence continues at coordinate 658,681,743 of JARQOC010000002.1, read as the reverse complement.
GGGCTGCCTGTATATACCACCTCTGGGGCTGCCTGTATATACCACCTCTGGGGCTGCCTGTATATACCACCTCTGGGGCTGCCTGTATATACCACCTCTGGGGCTGCCTGTATATACCACCACTGGGGCTGCCTGTATATAAAACCACTGGGGCTGCCTGTATATAAAACCACTGGGGCTGGGGCTGCTGTATAGACCTCTGGGGCTGCCTGTATATACCACCACTGGGGCTACCTGTATACACCACCTCTGGAGCTGCCTGTATATACCAACTCTGGGGCTGCCTGTATATACACCAACTCTGGGGCTGCCTGTATATACACCAACTCTGGGGCTGCCTGTATATACACCAACTCTGGGGCTGCCTGTATATACCACCACTGGGGAGGCTGCTGTATACACCACTGGGGAGGCTGCTGTATACACCACTGGGGAGGCTGCTGTATACACCACTGGGGAGGCTGCTGTATACACCACTGGGGAGGCTGCTGTATACACCACTGGGGAGGCTGCTGTATACACCACTGGGGAGGCTGCTGTATACACCACTGGGGAGGCTGCTGTATACACCACTGGGGAGGCTGCTGTATACACCACTGGGGATGCTGCTGTATACACCACTGGGGAGGCTGCTGTATACACCACTGGGGAGGCTGCTGTATACACCACTGGGGAGGCTGCTGTATACACCACTGGGGAGGCTGCTGTATACACCACTGGGGAGGCTGCTGTATACACCACTGGGGAGGCTGCTGTATACACCACTGGGGAGGCTGCTGTATACACCACTGGGGAGGCTGCTGTATTACTGCTGGGGCCTGTATACTACCACTGGGGAGGCTGCTGTATACTACCACTGGGGAGGCTGCTGTATACTACCACTGGGGAGGCCTGTATACCTGTGCTGGGGTCCACCCTCGGCTTATACACGAGTCAATAGGTTTTCCCAGGTTTTGGGGGCAAAAGTAGGGGGGTCGGCTTATACACGGGTCGGCTTATACACGAGTATATACGGTATATGTAAATCCCAAAATGTCATTACTGAGTAGTGATAGATCCAGTGATGGTATAGAAACTTATATTAAATTGTATGCAATTACAGAGAAAAGGAGATTTTTGTGTACTCACCGTAAAATCCTTTTCTCTTAGCCTCTAATTGGGGGACACAGACCATGGGTGTTATGCTGCTGTCCACTAGGAGGCGACACTAGGCAGAATCTGAAAAAGATTAACAGTGACTCCTCCTCTGCAGCATTACACCCTGAAGCAGGAAGTGATTCTCCAGTTTTGTGCTAAAGCAGTAGGAGAGTTAACAGATAATAACAGTGACACAGGAAGTCTACGCAGGTAACCTGTGTAAACAAATAAAGTTAACAAGGTAAGAACCGCGTAACAAGGCCTGAATCCAAACAGGCACGTGTGTAAACAGTTAAGGGTTAGCAGAGTAACACTAGTACCACAAGGCCTGTAACTAAGCAGGTGCATGTGGAAAACAGTGAAGAGATAACGAAGTAATAATCGTATAACAAAGCCTGTAACTAAACAGACTCACAGAACTACAAGGCCTGGAACTAAACAGGCACAAGTTTAAACAGTTAACAGAGTGATAAAAGGCAAACATGAGTAAACATGATAACCATGTAACAGCTGAGAAGCTATGTGAGAACTGTAGAAAAAGGCCCACAAGGGCAATAGGGTGGGTGCTGTGTCCCCCAATTAGAGGCTAAGAGAAAAGGATTTTACGGTGAGTACACAAAAATCTCCTTTTCTCCTTCGCCTCATTGGGGGACACAGACCATGGGACGTCCCAAAGCAGTCCCTGGGAGGGAAAAACGATGGAACTAGTAATGCCGAACCTGGTCAGCGAAAAACTATGTACCTACAGGAGGGCTGCTGCCTCCTGGAGGACACATCTACCCAGACCTGCGTCTGCCAAGGCCTGAGTGTGAGCACTGCAGTTACTTGTAGATATGTGTAGGCTGAGCCACCTGGTTGCCTATGACACCAATGTGCTGACGCCTGGAGCCGGACGGCCTAGGAGGCCCCCATGGCCGTAGTAGAATGTGCCCCGACACCAGCAGGAAGGGGCGGCTTTTTGAAGGTATAAGCGTCCTGGATGGTTGGTGAAATCCATCTAGCTATAGTAGCCTTAGAGGCTGACGTGTCTTTATATCGGACCTCTGGAAGAAGGAAGAGAGAATCCAACGTCCTAAAAAGGTGCTGTCCTGGATACATAGATGCGTAGGTCCCTGACGAGGTCCTACAATGTAAAGCCTTCACGACCCAATGGCCTGGAACCAGGCACAGAGCTTGCAGAGAGAGGTCCTCATTTAGGCGGAAGAAGTACCCCGCCAGTGGAAGAAAGGATGGGACCGGCGAAGGGCAACATTGTCTTGGTGTAAGACCAGACAAGGAGATTTACCTGAGAGTGCTGTAAGTTCCGATACTCTGCAGGAAAAAGTAATTGCCACCAAAAAAACCACCACTGTTAGTATGAGAGTGCTAAGGGGAGTGACCCACAGAGGCTTAAAGGAGGTTCTTGTACAGCCGTGAGGAGAAGGTTTAGGTCCCACGGGTGTAGCGGCCTGTTGAATGGGGAAATCAAATGGCAGACCCCTCGAAGGAAGTATTTTCTTGAGGTCTGGGAGCGAAACGTTTGTGGAAGAAGGTGGAAGGGGCTGAAAACTGCAATTGAGGAAACTGAGAATTCTTGGCAGGGATAGGGGCCAAAGTGAATGACCTTTAGAGGTGCACCAAGCAACCAAAAACAAATGTTCATGTGCGATGGTAAATGTTTGAGGAGGCTGGTTTCCTCGCTCTCATAATGTTCGCCACAATATCCTAAGAAAAAAACCAGCTAGGTTAAGACCCAGGTCTCAACAGACATGCCGTCAATACAGAGTTGAGGAATTCTGACGGTATAACCTGTCTTGAGAGAGTGAGTCTGGACTGTCTGGTTGGACATTCCGGCAAGCGCCATGATACGGCTGCTATGAGTGAGAGACGGAAACGGATCCATCCCTGGACTGGTGTGTGTGTGGTCCCAATGACTGTGGGTCATAAGACCTGGTCCTGAAGGCTGGAATCACGAGTACCTCATCCGGGGTTTCCTAGCATCGGTAGATTCATGGGACAACGTGAGGGTGTGGGAACCACTCCCTTGAGGTAGTCCCCTTGCGGGCGAAGAAAAAACCACTTCCCGGTCATCTACAGCCAGCATGTGACCGGCTTATAGTGCCGAGTTTGTGGATTCCGCCCAGTGAAGTACATGATGAACTTCATCCGTTGCCTGAAGACTTCTGGGTTCCGCTCTAGTGACTGACGTATGTCACAACCGTGGCGTTGGCTAAAGGACTTCAGTGCTAGGACTATTTCCGGAATCTTCCGTATATTCATAGGCATTTTTGACTCCGGGCGGGATCACTCGCCTTGTGTACTGTGATGGGGGACGCTGCACCCCATCGCGTCAGGCTCGTCATAGTGGTTAAACTGTTCAGCGTGGTGGAACGAAAAACCTTCCCCGTATGATAGAAAGAGTGGTCAGAGCCACCGGTGGGGGTGGGGGGGGGGGAAACCGCCTACTTTCAGAGGACAGGTGAAAAACTCCTGTCGAGTGATTGAGGTTCTTGTTCCTTGAATTGAGAATAGAGAGTGTGAAGGCGGTCTGAGATGCGGCTGTGAAATATTAAACTGTTGGAACCGGAGTATAATTGTGGAGGTTGTTATAGTGTCTACAGTGCTGAGACACTATGTTCGCAGTCCACGAGGATCAGAGTTTTGGATAGGCAGAACGTCCAAGTACGGAAGGATGATGACACCCCTGGAGTGAGGGGTAGTCATGACGTCTGCCCTGACCTTTGTGAGCACTGAAGGAGCTGTAGTTGAATCGAAAACGGGGGAGCCACTAATGAAGTGTTCCTGTTTGAATGCAAATCTGATGAAACTTTCGGTCAGTAGCTGCATAAGAATATACGGGTAGGCGTCCTGTATATCTATGGGCGCAAGGAATATTAATCGTTCTTTGGAAGCAACTTAGAGTGGTGATACCATGTGGGATATGTTATCCGGACATGTTAGTTTAGTTGTTTTTGGTCCAGTACGGATCGTAATGTACCTCCCCGATTGGACCACAGATAGGTTGGAAAACGCTCTTTGCGTGATACGGTTACAGCGACTCCTGAAATGAGGAGAGGCTTTACAGCGTGGAAAAGTACTTGAGCCTTTACGCAGTGGGGACGATTTGGTCTCGGATGGGTGAGACTGACTCTGTCAGGATGCGCTACCCTTCTGGGTATCCTGGGACAGGTACCTGCGTGGCGACCGAGTACTCGTCAGTGTCGGTCTAAGTCTTGACCGACCTTAACAAATTCTGAAAGGAGCGGTCGTCCAGGTTTGCACTGAGGGAGGGAGTGCCCTTGCCTCTCGTAGCATCTGAAGTTAACTTGTCCAGCTGTCCTTCGAACAGGTGACCTCTGAGGAATGGAAAAAACCGTGAGGGGCTTCTTGGAGACCACGTCCATTCTTCCCTTCCCGTACCCAGAGGGCACGTCTAAGGGAATGGCATTGTGAGCTGCTATTGCTGAGCAATTGGCAACGTGCAGGGCTGCGCACATTAGGTAGTCAGCCGAGGTGGCGACTCGAGTTGTTTGGGTCGTCAGAGTAGGGCGGCGGACGAGGCATTCAATATTGGTTGACCTGCTAATGCTGTGATGGCTATCTCTGCCCCGACTGAGCGAATCTTGTCTGTGTCAGTCTAGACATGAACTGGCCGAATGAATTCCGGTTGGAATTCAGTTTGCCGACGGCGCTTGAGGGATCGCCTGGCTGTGCGCTGAGGGAGGGAAATGCTTTGGTCTCCCATGGCATCTGAATGCAATGTGACCAGTTGTCTTCTGGACAGACGTCCCTGGATATGGGAGGCCTGTGAGAGACTGAGGCTACAGTATATCTTAGATCTTCCAATAGAGCGACAGTCTGGCGGCTCTAGGACTAAGGACGTATTGAGATCTGAGTCGTGGTTAAATTGGCCTTCTGAGGGCAGGACTGGTCTGCTGCCTGTAGCGCCTTTACTGTGGCATTATCGTCCACATTACGTCCTGTGTGGAGCCACAGTCGGGAGGAAGTATGCCGAGCCTCTGATAATTATAATAATATTTATCCATTCATATAGCGCTATTAATTCCATAGCACTTTACATACATCCAGAAATACATATATATGTATCTATATATATAATATATACACACACAGGTGTAGAGGATTTGAACTTGGGAACCCGCAGGTGCAAGGTCCATATCACTATCCTCCAGGCTACAATGCTTTGTGCTGCAGGGGAAAAAGCATGCAGAGCCGCAGCAGGGAGGGAGCCCTGCTTGGCTTCATTGCAGAGAGTGTGCAGTGTGAGATCCTGCGCCGCCAGTACAGCTGAACAACATGGCTGGAGGATTCGGGGAGGACTCCTCAACCCAGTATTCCCAGGGAAATCTGGTGAAGGGGGGCGACATATGACATGGAGTCTCTACCTCAACCGTGCCACCCTACAGTGGGAGTCGGGGATGAAGCATGTCAGATCCCATGACATTGATGAGGGCACTGCGGACACCGCAGACCGGTACCCCCCGGGCAGGCTACTGTACAGCCCTTTTCCCCTGTGTGCCTGCATGCTGCAGCAGGGAAGAGGTCCTGTGGGGCTTCCAGTGCTTACGGGCCCCAGTATAGTGGGGCTCCGAGCATCATGAGCGGCTGTACAGAGTACCCTGCACTTATATCTGAAGTGCAGGGATCTGTGCATTCAGTACTAGATGCGGGGAAGAGCCTTAATAACGCTTTATTATATGCTTATCCTGATACTGTGAGATTGCCCCCATCATGGCCGCAGTAGAGGGCTGCAGGGAAACCAGGAGGGGGGCGGAGCGTGCAGGGAAATGAAACTCTGCTCCACAGTGGCCTGCACGCTCCGTTCCGCCCCCTCCATGATGCTGTTCGCGTCATCCGGGGGCGGGCCGGGGGCGGGGAAAGAGGCGGCGGCTTCGCTCTAGGCCGAAGCCGCGGCCTCTAGTAATGTACCCAGGCCGCAGATGGTGCTCGGCCGGCGCGGAGACCCGCGGAGGGACCGGAACGGACCCGGATCCCCGCGGTCCCCAGGTAGTGCGGCGCTGTCCCTCACAGGAGAACCCAGGTACTGGGTCTCCTGTAGCTCGGCCTGACACAGCTGCCGGCAGACAGAGGCAGCTGCTGGACCCCCGGCCATTATGGCGCCAATGTGGTGGCGGCTCCCGCCGGAGGACCCTAGGTCAGGGTCTCCTGGGACATGGCCATATATGCTGGTGCCGGCTTCCAGGGGCATGGTGCTGGCCTGCAGGGACATAGGGGGTCTGTGTTCCGTGGTAGTAGGTGCCTGCACCACTGGCATGGAGTCCTACGGCCCCCACCAGGAGCACACAGCAGGGCTGGGGCTCCTGGGATGTGCTGCAGCCCTGGGATGTGCAGCCTGGGATGTGCAGCCTGGGATGTGCAGTCCATCAGAAGCACTCAGCATGGCTGAGGCTTCTGGATCACACTGCAGCCGACCTGTAGCCTGTGACCTGTGGTGCCTCAACCTAATGGTCCCACAGGGGTGATTAGGGAGGGATGCTGGCTGCCCCACTGCTGGTCCCTTGGCACCTCAGGAGTACACAGCGAGGCTGTGAATCCTGGGTGTACTGCGGCGAACACGCTGCCGCTGAAGTCCATGGAGTGGCTCAGCAGGGCTGAGGACTCCTGGGGTGCTCCGAGTGCTGCACCTGCTGGCTCTACCTGCGGTGTCTCAACCTAAATGGACCCCAAAGGGGTATTTAGGGAGGGATGCTGCTCCACCATCAGAGGCCTCGTCCGTCACCTCGACCTCAACCCAATGACCCCAACAGTGGTGAAATGGGGAGGGAGGACCGATGTCTCGACTTCAACCCAGCGCCCCCAACATTGGGGGGCCGAGGAAGGAGCGGCATGTTAGGGGAAAAGTCTACCTCAACCAGGCGCCCCAACAGTGGGTGGCCGAGGAGGGACCATGCCGGGAGTCTCGTTAGAGACCCACTTTTCTTCTCCTTGAAGTAAAACATCAAAAAGTGAAAAAATTTTAGGAGCAATAAAATTTGTGTGTGCCTCCTACAAGACACTAAGCAAAAACTGGAGAATCACTTCCTGCTTCAGGGGTGTAATGCTGCAGAGGAGGAGTCACTGTTAATCTTTTTCAGATTCTGCCTAGTGTCGCCTCCTAGTGGACAGCAGCATAACACCCATGGTCTGTGTCCCCCAATGAGGCGAAGGAGAAAATTATAATACTTAACCACAACTGGATATTGCTATTGAGATTATATATATTTATTAGTATTGACTACTGTACCCGCACAATTTTTATTTATATCGTGCATTAATAGCAAAAAATGAATAGAATTACCATAATTTTAATTCAATCATATTAACGACCATTAGACCCCACTGCACATATGGGGAAAAAAATGCTAATGTGGCACCCCAATCCAAAAATATATGTGGTTAACTGGGTACTAGTAGAATGTAATGTCACAATTTATGCCAGTTTAATGGTGTACTAATATTAGGAAACCTCAGTATATTGCAGAAGAGGTATACAGCAAGTTAAGGGTTAATGAATGTGATTATTAGTGCAGCTGTTCTAAATTTGGTAAATGCTGGTATGAATCACAGTAAATATACTGGTGTACTAATATTAAGAAACCTCAGTATATTGCATGAAAGTATACAACAATTTAAGGGTTAATAGATTTAATTACTGTACTAGTGCAGCTGTTCTAGATTTGTAAAATGCTGGTATATATCAGAGTGTAATGTACTGCTGCTTAAGAAAACCACCCATAGAGGAAACAAGCCTTAACCTTTATGTATAGCATGTACCCAGCATGCCATTTGGCATTTTGTCCGATCTGCACAGAAGTCATTATGGACACACCATAGTATCTTAAGTTGTTTTACCTGTGTTGAGCAGGGAGCTGTGGAAGTTACACGTGCGCCCTATAAATATAGATATCCTAATTTCCACACTATGCAGTATTTATACAGATCGGACTAAAAATGGAGTCATTATGTGGATTTTTTCCGTGTTGCTTATTAAGCAAAAAAAGAACTGCACACTTGTACTTACCGTCTGATCAGTCGTATTGGGGTTTGGCGATTCTTTAGGTGTGGCCTGGCCTGCAAATGTAAAAATAATAATATACAGC
>JARQOC010000002.1:658578986-658673406 GCA_033576535.1 Allobates femoralis | reverse complement strand
AGTATTCAGAAAGGATAGGCCTTATAAGACAACTGTCAATGCCATCATTCTACTAATCTTATAACACAGGGGTCCCCAACCACCGTGCCACGGGAATCTGCGTGCCGGTCCGCGCCGCCGCAGACCAACACTACACACAGTGTGCTTTGCGGCGGCCCAGATCGGTGGTTCCAGGAGTGATGTCACCGCCCCTCGCATCTGCAGCATTACGTCCCCTCTCTGTTCTGTTCCTCAGCTCTGAGAATAGAAGTACATGAGAAGCCATCAGCGAATCACAGTGCAGCAGCCGGGCCCTGATTGCCTAGTCCAAGGATTCAAAGGGACAATGTGTTTACCGGTCCATGCTGCCACAGAATGTGATGTAATTTGAAGCTATTGGCTACATGTCTTGTGTGGCAGCGCGGACTGGTAAGCATATTGTCCCTTTGAATCCTTGGATTATCTACCACATTGCACGTGGAGGTGTGGGTCCTGCAGCAGTCACCATTACATGTTTCTGATGATGGTTGTGTGTTACACAACCCAATAAGATGAGCAGTGAACATCACGGCTTCAGAGTCACTCTGCTTTTAAACGATAAGAATTTATTGTGCTTGCTTCCTCTGCAGTGATCATACTGATTGCCTAGTGGCTTTTGCACTGTGATTGGCCCGGCTGCTGCACAGTGATTCGCAGATGGCTTCTCATGTACTTCTATTCACAGAGCTGAGGAAAAGAACAAAGAGGGGACGTAATGCAGCAGGTGCGGGGGAAGGGGGGGGAAGTGACCGATGTGTGTGTGTGTCATAGAGAAGCTGAGGGCTAGAAGAGGAGGCGGGGGGGGCTAGAAGAGGAGGCGGGGGGGGCTAGAAGAGGAGGCGGGGGGGCTAGAAGAGGAGGCGGGGGGGCTAGAAGAGGAGGCGGGGGGCTAGAAGAGGAGGCGGGGGGGCTAGAAGAGGAGGCGGGGGGGCTGGAAGAGGAGGCGGGGGGGCTGGAAGAGGAGGCTGGGGCCTGGAAGAGGAGGCTGGGGCCTGGAAGAGGAGGCTGGGCCTGGAAGAGGAGACTGGGGCCTGGAAGAGGAGACTGGGGCCTGGAAGAGGAGACTGGGGCCTGGAAGAGGAGGCGGATGGGGCTGCAAGGGTATTATGATGGGGGATAAAGTATTGTGCACTGCAAGGGGATGATGGGGGCTGCAAGGGAATGATGGGGATACCATATTGGGGGCTGCAAGGGGATGGAAAAATAAGACATCCCCTGAAAATAGGATGTAACGCATCTGTCAAGGAAAAGGGGTACTAAACTCAACCCCTTCTCCATAGCCCTCCCCCCGCCAGGCCAGGGAAAAATGGTTTTGCATGAAGCCGGTCCCTGGTGCAAAAAACGTTGGGGACCACTATTATAACAGCTTCCAAAACAGTGATTATCAGCAATATTACATATTTTAATATGGTTATGTCACTCTACCTTTCTATTATTATAATTAACCTCAACACAATAAGTATTATTCACCATCTTTTTATGTTCAATTTGTTTTCATTAAAGATAAGAAAAGAAGTATGAATTTCAGATTCTTACCTTGTGTATATTACAAAGTAGAGTGCTCAAAAAAAGAACTCAATTACATTACTTCAATACAAAAACATCTTAATGATAAATTCAAACGCCATCAAAAAGACACCAATGAGCGTCAACAAAGAAATGCAAAGGAAATAAGAGAACATATAAGAGCAGAATAAGAAAAGTGGAGGAGAGAAATATGGGAAAAAGTATAAGAGAAAAGAAGAAAAGAGAAGGGGGAGAGAAGGAAAGGGAAAAGAAAGGAGAGTGTATTAAAGAGTAAAAGAACAGAAGAGGGGGAGAAAACTAAGGGGCGAGGAGGGGTGTTGGCAAGACCATGTCTCGTCTACAACTCTGAAGCTATTTACCATCTTTTTGTTCTGCGTTCTTAGTTGCGTTTCTTCTTGGATAAATTATAGTATTTTGTATCTAAATGCAAAAACACTGATATTAATAAAAAAAAGAATAATAATACGAATCGCCTCTTCAGAGAAAAAGAGAACCTGATCTCTGGTGCAAAGTATTTGATGCAAAGTCATGTTAGGTTATGGGTTGAACTACATAAAGTTAAAGTCTACCTCAAACCTTAAAAACTATGAGGACTATGAAGTCAATTCAGATCTTTTAACCAGCCTTGTCTAGGATAAGAAGCCAAACCAGAAACTCCCTTTGTAGACATGTGTTTTGGGGTATTTGCACCTAATCGGTGCAAAGCAAGAGATCTGATTTGGCTAAGTGAAAACTCTGATGGGGAATCTAACATTTCTCCTTACGAAGACTGCCAAGCAGCATAAATGATCTTATATGTCATGCAATGCTATTTCTGAAATTTAAAGAGAACCTGTCGTCAGGATGTTATACCCCAAACGAATGGCATGTATATGAAGGTGCTTTCTTGCTTGATAAATTAGTTTGCTGTTTTATAGAAATCCATAGTTGAAGTTATATGCTAATGAGTCGGAGGTGCAGTGGGGTGGGCACAGGGCCGGCGTCAGCACCCGGCGTACCCGGGCAAGTGCCGGGGCCTGACTGCTTGGAGGGGGCCCACCGGGCCCCTGAGGGCTAGGGTCACACTTGTGTTGTGACCCTAGCCTGACGCAAGTATTGTCTGCTGCAGCGCAGAGCGTTTAACGCTATGCGCTGCCAGCAACTGAGCCCATAGAAACCCGACGTTTACATTGACAACCAGTGGTTGTCAAGGTAAACGTCGGGTTTCTATGGGCTGCCTCCAGCGCATAGCATTAAACGCTATGCGCTGCAACATACAATACTTGCGTCAGGCTAGGGTCACAATGCAAGTGTGACCCTAGCCTCAGGGGCCCCTGAACACTGCCCCCACACCCAGAGCCATATCCAGGGGGCAGCTGGGGGGTCATTTTCAGGCTCCTGCAGCACCGAGGTCTCCCTCCTCCCCCCTCCACAGGAGCCGACAGAGCTGCACACACTCTGTGCTTACAGGACCTGTGATGATGTCACATGGAGGGGAGGAGTCAGGGATCACATGATCAGCTCCTCAGTGTATCCAGGACTGTGCTGGCCACCATGAATGATGCTCAAATAAGGAGAAGTTTGTGTGTGGTCAGGAGGCATTTACAGTGTGAATGTAGCAGAGGTGAGTGTGTACTAGGTGCATGGAGCGGAGCCGTGTGTGTACGAGGTGTATGGCAATTAGGTGAAGGTTATGTGTGGGGTCAGGAGGGATTTACAGTGTGAATGTAGCAGAGGCGAGTGTGTACTAGGTGCATGGAGCGGAGCCATGTGTGTACGAGGTGTACGGAGCAGAGCCGTGTGTGTACGAGGTGTACGAAGCGGAGCCGTGCGTACGAGGTGTACGGAGCGGAGCCCTGTGTGTACGAGGTGTACGGAGCAGAGCCGCGTGTGTACGAGGTGTACGGAGCAGAGCCATGTGTGTACTAGGTGTACGGAGCAGAGCCGTGTGTGTACGAGGTGTACGGAGCAGAGCCGTGTGTGTACGAGGTGTACGGAGCAGAGCCGTGTGTGTACGAGGTGTACGGAGCAGAGCCGTGTGTGTACGAGGTGTACGGAGCAGAGCCGTGTGTGTACGAGGTGTACGGAGCAGAGCCGCGTGTGTACGAGGTGGACGGAGCAGAGCCGTGTGTGTACGAGGTGTACGGAGCAGAGCCGCGTGTGTACGAGGTGTACGGAGCAGAGCCGCGTGTGTACGAGGTGTACGGAGCAGAGCCGCGTGTGTACGAGGTGTACGGAGCAGAGCCGCGTGTGTACGAGGTGTACGGAGCAGAGCCGCGTGTGTACGAGGTGTACGGAGCAGAGCCGCGTGTGTACGAGGTGTACGGAACAGAGCCGCGTGTGTACGAGGTGTACGGAACAGAGCCGCGTGTGTACGAGGTGTACGGAGCAGAGCCGCGTGTGTACGAGGTGTACGGAGCAGAGCCGCGTGTGTACGAGGTGTACGGAGCAGAGCCGCGTGTGTACGAGGTGTACGGAGCAGAGCCGCGTGTGTACGAGGTGTACGGAGCAGAGCCGCGTGTGTACGAGGTGTACAGAGCAGAGCCGCGTGTGTACGACGGAGCAGAGCCCTGTGTGTACGAGGTGTACGGAGCAGAGCCATGTGTGTACGAGGTGTATGGAGCAGAGCCATGTGTGTACGAGGTGTACGGAGCAGAGCCACGTGTGTATGAGGTGTACGAAGCAGAGCCGCATGTGTACGAAGTATGTGTACCAGTGGTAGCCCCCCGCTGATTCCGCTCCTATAGTCCCAGCCGCCTTTCCCAGCAGTATTCTTCTCCAGAGTCTCTTCTGAAGCTGTCTGCATTCTGCAGCTCAGCATGGAGGGGCACGATGTAGTCATCACTGTGCTGATATGTGCAGAGCGACCGGAGGAGACCGGAGCGGCAAGAAGAAAGGTGAGGAGAAAGAGAGATCTGGACGGCCAGACACTCCGCTTGGCTGCTGTGCCACCATATGGCAGTGCGGCTCCATTGAGCTGCTTGCATTATTTGTGTGCTTGAGAATGCTTGTGTATATACCAAGCATCCTCAGACGCACAAAAATGCAACATTTTGCATTTGAAGGGTATTTTTAAAAAGCGCAAGGGAACGCAATCGCATTTTAGCCCGCTCCTACCGTAACAACGCGTAATATACTCACTGTCAGAAACAGCTCTTGCTGGTTTCAGCAGTCACTGTTCCTGTAAGGGCCCTTTCACATCAGCGGTATTTTCAAATCGCGGCAGATGCGGTGAAAAAAACGCATCTGCCGCGATTACCGCATAACCGCGACACTTGCGGCACACTTGCGGCAAGCCCCATGCAATGTCTATGGGGCTTGCGGTAAGGGTGCGGCAAGTGCGGTTTCGGCACCTGCCGCAAGTGCCGAAACCGCACTTGCCGCACCCTTACTGCAAGCCCCATAGACATTGCATGGGGCTTGCCGCAAGTGTGCCGCAAGTGTTGCGGTTATGCGGTAATCGCGGCAGATGCGGTTTTTTCACCGCATCTGCCGCGATTTGAAAATACCGCTGATGTGAAAGGGCCCTAAGGCTGCCTTCACATAGGAGTTTTTCAAAAAATGTGGCAGTTGCGGTAAAAAAAAACCCGCATCTGCCGCATTTTCTTTTCGCCCGGGGCCCACAGAAACCTGGAGCCGGCCCTGGGTGGGCACTATGCTTACAGCCAACCTTCCTCTCTCTCTATTCCACGCCTGCTGCCTGCCTACTGTCACTGACTGACTGCTCAGCTGAAACATGAGTGAAGCAGGAGACAGGCAGCAGGTGGGGAATAGGCAGAGAGGCAGGAGGGCTGAAGGGAAATGTCCACCCACTGGACCTGCAACTCATTGGCATACAATTTCAAATCTGCACCAAAAAAAATGCATAAAAAATGCACCTTGCACACATGGCCTTATATACAAGCACTTAGTTTGGAATATAAAATACTGATGATAGATTCTCTATAATGTGAAGCATTAAATAATTCTCTCTCCCCCAAACAAAAAGGACTATATTTACAATCCCAACACTCAGATCTTTTTCTTCCTTTAATATCATCTTTTTGGGGAGAATCAGGGGAACTTCATACACATTGACTGGTCAGTTGATATAATTGAAATGGATGGGCTTAAACAATTTTATCTTGTGTGTACATGGGCCTTAACATTGCTGAATTTTTTGACAACTGTAACAGTTACCTGTGGAACAATACTTTTAAACTGTTCGGAAAGAGACCCTGAAATAAAAAGCATAGTTACAATTATAACATTTTAAAAATACAAAATCTAGCTTTAGAGCCCGGATTTGCCCGGGTATAGTAACTAACTGTTCTTATGTGCAAAATAATCATTCTATTTTGTTATACCTAAGTGTCACAAAGTAAATGGAAATACCTCTAGCTCCTCCCCACCATAGAATGTTGTATGTCTTTGCCTCTAGCTCCTCCCCCTCCATAAAATGTTGTTTGTTATGGTCTCTAGCTGACCCCCCTGCATAGAATGTTGTATGGTTCTGCCTCTAGCTCCTCGCCCTCCATGTACTATATGGAGGACTATGGGAAGCGCTTTAAAGTATATGGGGAGTGCTTCATAGTATATGGAGGGTATTACCATATATGGTCATTACTACTATAGATGGACATTACGACCATATATGGGTATTATGACCATATATGGGCTTACAGTGGACAGACATACATACATACATACACTCAGCTTTATTTATTAGATGACAAAACACAATAAATATTTGCCCATACAAAAAAAATATGTAGAATAATAATATAGTCCAAAGTTGCAGAGCTCAGAATAAGAAAGTTATATTAAAAAAGAAGAGTAAAAGACTTGTCTTCTTGGGGTGCTTATAAGTTTATACAGTGCCTTGTGAAAATATTTGGCCCCCTTGAACTTTTCAATCTTTTGCCACATTTCAGGCTTCAAACATAAAGATATAAATTCTAATTTTTTTGTGAAGAATCAACAACAAGTGGGACACAATAGAATCGTGAAGTGGAATGAAATTTATTGCATATTTTAAACTATTTTAACTAATAAAAAACTGAAAAGTGGGGCGTGCAATATAATTCGGCCCCTTTCAGTGAGGATCTCTGAATGATCCAGTGTTGTCCTAAATGACTGGTAATGATAAATAGAATCCACCTGTATATAATCAAGTCTCCGTATAAATGCACCTGCTCTGTGATAGTCTCACGGTTGTGTTTCAAGTGCAGAGAGCATCATGAAGACCAAGGAACACACCAGGCAGGTCCGAGATACTGTTGTGGCAAAGTTTAAAGTGATCCTAAACCCAGAAACTGACCCCCCCCTTATCTTTAGACCTGTCCCTGCACCCCCTCTTATTTCTAGCCATCCCTTTTGCATTAAAAATCGCTTTTGTAAAGTAAGAGAAAAGGATATAATACTTTGACCTGTGTGAGTTCTCCGTTTCTGTTGGAAGCCGCTAATGCCCCGCCTGTCTGCTGCTGCCTGATAATTATTCACGCCTTTCTCTTGCTTGCTGCCTTTGTGAGTGTGTGGCCGCGTCATGAAAGGGGGCGGGGCTCTGACATGACGCGATTTAGCCCTGCCCCCTTTCATGACGCGGCCACACACTCACAAAGGCAGCAAGCAGAGAAGGGCGTGAATAATTATCAGGCAGCAGCAGACAGGCGGGGCATTAGCGGCTTCCAACAGAAACGGAGAACTCACACAGGTCAAAGTATTATATCCTTTTCTCTTACTTTACAAAAGCGATTTTTTTATGCAAAAGGGATGGCTAGAAATGATAAGAGGGGGTGCAGGGACAGGTCTAAAGATAAGGGGGGGTCAGTTTCTGGGTTTAGGATCACTTTAAGGACTAATTTGGATACAAAAGGATTTCCCAAGTTTTAAACATCTCTAGGAGCACTGTGCAAGCGATCATATTGAAATGAAAGGAGTATCAAACCACTGCAGATCTACCAAGACCCGGCCCATCCCTCTAAACTTTCATCTCAAACAAGGACAAGACTGGTCAAAGATGCAGCCAAAAGGCCCATGATCACTTTGGATGAACTGCAGAGATCTACAGCTGACGTGGCAGAGTCTGTCCATAGGACAACACTCAGTCGTACACTGCACAAATCTGGCCTTTATGGAAGAGTGGCAAGAAGAAAGCCATTTCTCAAAGATATCCATAAAAAGTCTCGTTTGAAGTTTGCCACAAGCCACCTGGGGGAGACACCAAACATGTGGAATAAGGTGCTCTGGTCAGATGAATCCAAAATCGAACTTTTTGGCCACAATGCAAAATTATGTGTTTGGCGTAAAAGCAACACAGCTTATCACCCTCAAAACTCCATCCCCACTGTCAAACATGGTGGTGGCAGAATCATGGTTTGGGCCTGCTTTTCTTCAGCAAGGACAGGGAAGATGTTTAAAATTGATGGGAAGATGGACGGAGCCAAATACAGGTCCATTCTGGAAGAAAACCTGTTGGAGTCTGCAAAAGACCTGAGACTGGGACGGATATTTATCTTCCAACAAGACAATGATCCCAAATAGAAAGCAAAATCTACAATGGAATGGTTCAAAAATAAACGTATCCAGGTGTTGGAATTACCAAGTCAAAGTCCAGACCTGAATCCAATCGAGAATCCGTGGAAAGAGCTGAAAACTGCTGTTCACAAACGCTCTCCATCCAACCTCACTGAGCTCCAGCTGTTTTGCAAGGAAGAATGGGCAAGAATTTCAGTCTATCGATGTGCAAAACTGAAAGAGACATACCCCAAGCGACTTGCAGCTGTAATCACGGAAAAATGTGCCTCTACAAAGTATTAACTCAAGGAGCCGAATAATATTGCACGCCCCACTTTTCAGTTATTTGTTAAAAAAGTTTAAAAATATCCAATAAATTTCGTTCCACTTCATGATTGTGTCCCACTTGTTGTTGATTCTTCACAAGAAAATTAGAATTTATATCTTTATGTTTGAAGCCTGAAATGTGGCAAAAGGTTGAAAAGTTCAAGGGGGCCAAATACTTTCACAAGGCACTGTAGCATTAATTTAAAAATTAAATTATATGAAAAACAATATACCATAAACTCATATGTGCCCCTTAGTGGTTAGGTCATCAATACGTAGTGGGCAATTGAAATGGTCTGACTTCAGGATCAGATAACACAGGCCTGCTCTCCGACAGTTTCCTCAACCTGTCCTAAGAAATAGGGTTGTGGAGTTGGTGTCCATTTTGGCAGACTCGGATTCAGGGAAATTGAGGAATCAGATGTTAGGCTTATCGACTCAAGAGCCATGCTAAGAAATCAATATAAATATTCATCCGAGCAATTTAGATGATTTTATTTGAAAATAGTCTAGATTAGGAATACTGTAAAATACAGAAAAATCACATGGAACCACATTTGTTAAGATTTTGTTCATGACAGGCTCAGAAGTGCAGCACCATCAGTTTGTCTTGTTAAAATGTTGGACGTCTCTGCGGAGTCCAATGGCCCCCAAGTCAGTAATGTCTGTCGGACAATTTTATGTTGTGAAATTGATAAACCACAACGTTGTTGCTTCTGATAAGGAGAACGAGGTGAAGAGAGCCTTAGGTCAGTATTTTATTATTAACAGGTCTGCTTTCTATGTTTTTTCTTATATGTCTTGTCAGTAAATTTTTCCTTATTACAAACAGGAATCATACAAGTTATTATAGGGATATTAACTCTGCATAGGTTTTACAAACCTGTGTTATGGATCTGTAGTTATGAATTTGTATGGGAAATAAAAGGTATTCCAAGCTTTAAAAAAAAAAAAAAAAAAAAGAAACAAAGAAACTAGGATAGATCAAGTCAAGGCCCAACATTTTGGACCCTGAGAGTCAACAGGATAAAGGTGCTGCATGGGCCCCTATTATAGTTTACACAGCACATCAAAGCTTCCAGGTGCCCAGTGCTGTCGCTCAATATCATTCACGTGATTGGCAATGGGCTCCAGTAAAGGGAGTACCCGGCGTGGTCACACGTTATATGCCATTAGGTTTGTGTAAACACTGAAAAGAATGTAACTGAACTCCTGTACCAGGCACAGCCACCTGTATGATATGGCTTCATATGTTTTAACAAAGGAGGGGACAGTACTGAGCTACAGGACCAGGCTCAGTCATCCTTCTGACAAGCCTATATGTTAATGTAAAGAATGGAGGGGTGATACTGACCTACAGTACCAAGTACAGCTAACCATAAGACATGGTTCTATTTATGAATAAACAAAGGAGGGGATGATACTAAGCCACAGTACCAGGCACAGCCACCCATATCACATGGTTCTATGTATGTATAAACAATGAAGGAGACAATAATGAGCTACAGTACAAGGTACAGCCACCCATGTCTTGGATCTATGTATATATAAACAATGGAGGGGACAATATTGAGTTACAGTAGCGGGCACAGCCATACATATAACAAACCTCTATATTAATGTAAAGAATGGTGGAGATGGTACTGAGCTACAGGACGAGGCACAGCCACCCATAGAATATGGTTCTATGTATGAAGAAATAATGGAAGGGACGATGCTGAGCTACAGTACCAAGTACATCTAACCATAAGACACGGCTCTATGTATGAATAAACAAAAAAGAGTTCGGAAGCTATACACCCAATGTCTGGGTCTCCCAATGG
The DNA here is from genome assembly GCA_033576535.1 of Allobates femoralis. Lineage (NCBI taxonomy): Eukaryota > Metazoa > Chordata > Amphibia > Anura > Aromobatidae > Allobates > Allobates femoralis. Next base: position 658,663,237 of record JARQOC010000002.1, on the reverse strand, counting down.
AGCGCAAAAGAAAGGGGATGATACTAAGCCACAGTACCAGGCACAGCCACCCATATCACATGGTTTTATGTATCTATAAACAATGGAGGGGACAATAGAGAGCTACAGTACCAGGCACAGCCACCCATATGTCATGGATCTATGTAGGTATATATAAATAATGGAGGGGACAGTATTGAGCTATAGTAGCGGGCACAGCCATGCATATAACAAACCTCTATATTAATGTAAAGAATGGTGGAGATGGTACTGAGTTACAGGACCAGCCACAGACACCCATATGAAATGGTTCTATGTATAAATAAACAAAGGAGGGGACGATACTAAACTACAGTACCAGGCACAGCCACCCATAGAATATGGTTCTATGTTTGAAGAAATAATGGAGGGGACGATGCGAGCTATAGTACCAAGCACAGCCACAGTTATGACATGGTTCTATGTTAGTGTAAGGAATGGAGGAGAAGGTACTGAGCTACAGTGGCAGCCACAAATGTCCATATGACAAACCTCTAAGATCATGTACACAATGGAGGGCACAGTACTGAGCTATATTACCAGGCACAGCCACCCATATGACAAACCTCTATGATCATGTAAACCATGGAGTCAACAGGACTTCGATAAAGCACCAGACACCACCACCTGTACAACACCCATATAACAAGCCTTTGTGCTATGACCATTTGCTCTTACACTATTTTAGAAATCAGTGTTTGACTATGATTATGACCATATGATAATAAAAGCTCCCAATGTGAGATATTTTCTGTTTCAACATAGATTTCTACTAGGCATCTAAATGAGACTTATTGTCATGTAAACGGCGTCACACACCTAGTTTTCGTGAGATTGCCATTATCTGTTGTGGGCTGACAACATTAGAAGTTGTTCTTTTGTTTTGTTCTTCCTTTTCATTAAGACTGTTTTAATATTACTGGAATCTGCCACAGGTAAGATTTCTCCATTAGAGAGCGGAGATGTTAACAAGTCATTTTCCAGTTTCCCCACTGAGGCATCACAGACACTGGTAGACACTTCAGCCTTGTTCCCATCATTCTCCAGTGTAAGTAGAGAGCAGAGAATTGATTCAGGTTCTGCCATAGAAGAATGCCCTGGAGGATGGGCTTGGGAAACTCGTTGATGTTGAAGGTCCTTAGCTGGTTCGACATTAAAAACATCAGAACATCCCACCAACGTATCATCTCCTATAGACTTACGAGCAGCTGAGCATAGAGATGCATCAAGTGTACCATACCTGATCTGTCTGATGTATCACCATCTGAGGACAATGAGCCACTCAGTTTAGAAATCACATGGTTTAATTTCTTTTTTCTTTTAGAAAAACTCTTGGACACTTTGTCTGGTATATTCTCATCTTGTGATGGAACAGGTTGTTCTTCTGTGAAATGTGTTTTCCTAGCGGAATGTCCTGAGGGAATATCGTACGCATTAATAACAGGCAGTCTCTCTGGAGTCGTGTCCCTTTCAGAATTCTCTGCACATGTTGAGGTTTCAGTGACATCTTCTGAATTCATTTCAACCTGCAAGAAAACAACAAGGTTGCATTTAGGAGAACCTCAGACACCAGCAATTTGCAGTTTATTAACCTGTAAAACCTGTCATCACTATTTACCATGTTAAAGAGGACCTGTCACCCCACCCCCCCCATGGATGTGATCTAAGTACAGCACTGAATGCAGCATGTATGCCGCATTCAGTCAAGGGGTCCCCCATGTGTTTTTTTTGAAGCTTGTACCCCGAGATATAGGCTTTTTAAATCTTACAGTTAGAAGTCATGGAGGCGTCCCTGGTGCTTGGAGCCACCTCGCTCCACGGCTGCATTGACGCCCCCTGCGTCTCTGTGCCGCCTTGTTTACAGCCGTTGCCGCCTCCCTCCTGTCAGTCAATTCTTCCACCTCTGCGCCTCCCTGTGATGCTTGATGCAGGCGCAGAGCGAGGTATCGCTTCTTGTGGTCCCAGCCACCTGCCCTGCCTCATAGCTGTGACGTATTCTCATTTACCCACCCTGCTCCTGTTATGCTGTATACACGGAGCAGGGCGTGAAATGAGAATACATCACAGCATGAGGCTGGGGGAGGGGGGGGGGGGAGGGGAAAGTGACAGGTCCTCTTTAAGTAAATCTATGACCATAATGGTGCTGCTATACTGACTTGATACCAGTAGTGAAGAATCCGCAGCCTGTTTTTATAAGGCTGGCTTCATACTAGTGTTTTTAGGCATCTGTGTATATCCAGCGTAAACACTGGATGCACCCACATCGGTTTTTATATTGACTTTCAATAGGTCCGCAGGCACTTGCGGGTGCATCCAGTTATGTACCTTTTTTCCTGATCTGGGTGTCACTTTTTTTTCACTGAAACCAAATACGCATCTTGGTGCATTTTTGGTTTCAGTGACAAAACCCAAAAACATCCGGATCCGGGACACTACGTGTTAAATCAGAATGTGCCCAATAGAACACAGATCCGGCAGACTACAGATCCTGCTGGATTCGGACGCAGGATCTGGATTTTTGAACTGCGCATGTCCACAACACAGTTCTAAATGACATGCCCCCTAGGGGACATGTAATTTGTCACCGGAACTGGTGGAGTCAGGTAATCCACTGGATCCAATAGGATGCTCCCGCACCGGTCTGTGAGGAGGATCAGTGATAATACTGATGCATCTAGTTTTACCTGCATGCCTGCGGATTAAAAAAAAAAAAAAAGCCAGTGTGAAACCAGCCTTAGTTGGTGGAAGTTTATGTTTCATAAGCAGCAGGACTGTGGGTTGGGTCTTCGGTTATGCCGTAGCCCGTCATCTTTTGTATGTGTCTCCAATTTTGAAGCTTGTGCTTGCGTCGCCCCTACTGTGGCGACGCCTGAGCACACAACTCCTGGTGAGTCGTCAGTGCAATGGAACCAGTACATGCGTATTTTGAACTCCTGGTAGTTTTCAGCACAATGACACCGATGGCAGCACATGCACAGATTCAGACCTCGCTCAATGACAACCAAAGTCTCAACCTGCGCATGCGCCGCCACCATTTTGCTGAAGACTGTCAGGAGATGAATGTGTGCAAGACTGCCCGTTGCACTCCAGTGTAATACTTAGGCGAGTTTTCACCCTGAACAACGTGGCTTTTTTGTTGAGTAATCTCTTCTTTGATAACCCAGAATTTACTTTAAATGGCTTCCAGGAGTGTGTCAGATGCAACTATATATCAAAACTGCATTATTAATGTAATGCAGGCTGACAAAAACAGGATTTCAAGAGGGAGCTCTCTTTCCCCCCCCCCTATTTTATTGATGTAGAATTAAAAGGAATTATTTAGTAAACCAACCGCCGTGACAAATGTATTTATACTTTAAAAGGGAATAGTGAAGAACAATCTTAATCATGCACAAAAATTAATATGCAAATTAGGCTCAAGTGCTTTGGGAGTGATCAGAGCACTTCCAAGACCCCTGCTTTCCCAACTCTTTTACCCATTCAGCCTTAATTTTATTTGCTTTGGCTAACAGCTAAATGGCTTGGCTACAGAGTCAAGGAACGAGTCAGGGAGAAAGATGCATGGGATGTGCTCTGGTCACTCCCATAGCACTTAAGTCTAATTTGATAATAATAAGCAGTTTTTCAGTCAGGGAGCAACATATTGAATCTGCAGAAGATACTTTATTCCAGAGATGATAATCATAATACAACAGTTTAAGAAGCCGGGATGAATCATTCTGAAAAATTTCCCTTAAAGATTTAACTTGCAGGGAAATAAAACCTTGCTGTAATAGAAAGTTATCAAGAGGCACAAACAGTTACACAATGCTGAATAAACCTGAAACATGAAAATAATAAGAAATGGAGATTAACTAAAATGTTCTTACATATAGAAGTGAGATGAGGAGGATAGAAGCCACAAACCAGTTTATTGTACAATCACCCAAAGAACGCAAATATAAAAGTTTCAGCGTGTTTGCATCTTTCCAATATTAAATATTAAAGCGTATATCCGAGAGTAAAAAAAAAAAAAAAGTGTCCAAGCACTAAGAGGCAGGTAGCTGCCACTTACACCATTCACCGCCATTCACGCCCGCCAAAGAGTGCGCACAGACCGCTCTTGCCGAGGACAGCATGGCAGGGTAAATAGAGTGGTTGCTTCTTATCTGCTCTGTGGAAGGGATGGGACAGCATACATCACGCTGATTGACAGTCAGCTCCTCGCCACCTGTTTGGGGGAGGCGGCTGTCAATAAGCATGAGGTCAGCTAGGACCCCCGTTGACAGAGTAGAGAAGCTGCATCTCTGTAGACGTGACGTCAGCGGAAGCTGCAAAATTGCTGATAGGAGCGGTCCAAGACCCTTCCGTGTTGGTGGTGAATGGCGCTGGGCACAACAGGCAGGTAAGTGGCAGCTACCCAGCTTTGTCCTACATGGGAAATTGAAAAGTCTGTCACCCCAACTAAAATACCTCTGTAGAAGTGGGCAAACCACAAAACTTACATTTTGTTTGTCCCAGGATGCATCCATTTCTAGAGTTAGATTTGGATCTGACCCTGTTATTTAAGGGAAAAAAAATTAATCACTTTCAGAAGTTTTAAAAATAATAGAAAAATGTATTTAATGTGTGCTGAAAAATACCCATGATGTGAAGGGGTTACATATTGTATTTCAGTTTTTCTTCCCCTTCTTCCAAGAGTCATAACCTTTTGTGAGGGCTTTTTTTTTGTACTTTATGGTAAAAAGAATGTCAGAATGTCATCTGTAGCATACAGGAAAGCGGGAACAAAATACCAAGAGCGGGGAAATTGCAAAAAAAAAAGTGCAATTACACAATTGTTTCTTTGGGGGGGGGGGGGGGGGGTTATTTACCATGTTCACTATGTGGTAAAACGGACCTGACATTATGAGTCTCCAGGTCAGTACAAGTATACAGAGACCAAACATGTACTTTGTTTTAGATTATTATTTGCTATTAAAACAAAATTTGGAAATTTCTAAGAAAAAAATAATGTTTGATTTTGTTGCCATTTTCCAAGAGACATAACATTTTTAGTTTTCTGTATCTAGGGGCTATGTGAGGGCTTGTTTTTTTACACCGTGAGCACGTTTTTACTGATACCATTTTTGGGTAGATAAAAAGTTTTGATCGCCTGTTATTGCATTTTATTGCAATCTTGTGTCAGCCAAGAAAACTTAATTCTGGTGTTTTTTGTTTTTCTTTTATGCTGTTTACCGATCAGATTCATTTTTTATATAAATGTTTTGACAGATCAGATGATTCTCACTGCTGCGATACCATATATGTACCATATATAAATTGTTTATTTTATTTTCAATGGGGCAAATGGGAGGCAATTTGAATTTGTGTTTTATTTATGTTTTTAATAATTTTTTTTCATGCTTCGATTCATCCCCCCTCTTCTCTCATGTTATCATGCAGAAGCAGCAGCACAGAAGATATTATTGCAGCAGTACTAAGCTGTGAATCCACACTGAAGTGATTTGACCAAGTTGGAGGCGAGCTGTTTTATTTTGATGGCAAGATCAGATGGCAGGTGAGTGTAAGAAGTGGCTTATAAAATTTCATATGTCTGTTTAGAGAGATTTATTTCTATCTTTCAAGTTTCTTATATTCTCCTGTACTATTGACTCCTGGACATTTTTTTTTTTTAAACTCCAGCAGCCAATCACAGACCTCTATTCTCTGTGACAGCATCTGTGATTGGCTGTTGGGTCCGTCACACATATAGCAGTGTAAAAATAAATAATTTTTAAAAAGACATAGCGCTCCGTGGTATTTTGATTCTCAGCAACATGAAGCGGACAACTACGGGCTGCCACCCCTAGCTGCCTGGCTTTACTTTGGCTGACAATCAAACTACAGGAAAGCCCATTGTTTTTTAATTATTTAAATAAGTGAAAAAAATGTGTGGGCTCCATCCTTAGTAGAAAAAATTAAAAAGAAAACTCCCTCCGACGTAATCCAAGCCTTGTTAGCTTCAGTTCTGCTACATATTTCCCAGCAGACAAACAATCTGCTGGCAGAGACACCAGGCACGGAATGACAGCCGAGTGCTGTGTGAAAAAGATATCACAGTTCACGGATGAACGTGAACTCAGATGACAAGCATCACCAGGCACCTGGTGCCCAGCTGTAAAGTAAGCACTAGTTTCCCTCACTTACTGGGTCTCCGGTGGTGCCGTCATGCCAAGATCATGTGAGTTCACATTAATCCGTGGATTAAGTTTGGAGGGAGGGTGTTTGTTTTTTTGTTTTTTTATTTAAATAAAGGTGTGGTCCCTAAATGTGTTTTGTGTTTTATTTCTAATAAAAAGAAATTCTGTGTTGTGTTTTTTTTAATGTTTACTACAAAAGCGAAAAATTTTTTTAAATGTTGTCTGTCTTATATTCAGTATATATGTCCCACTTCCTGGTACATAAACCACCCCCCTAGTATCTTGGTATATATGCCCCCCCCCCATTCTGGCATACATGTCCCTCATCCTGGTATACATGGCTCCCATCCTGTATATATACCCCAACCTGGCATATACCGTACATTCCCCCATCTTATCTATATGTTCCCCATCCTGTGTATATGCCCCCATCCCCTATATATGGTGGTTACCAATGGAAGAATTGTGGCCGCTGAGCGGAATGCTGGTGGCAGGTTCCAGAGGTTGAGGGGCATGGGTGCAGGACCGGAGCAGTGGAGATGTACCAGCGGCAGCGAGCGCAGGGTGCCGCCATGTTTTTTGTGGCCGGCTGCATTCACTCTGTGCAGCCAATCAGTAGAGACCTCAACAAGATGGCCGTGGCCATAAAGGAGACCCGCGGCCAATTTGAAGTCTCTACCTCTACCGGTCGGCTGCACATACTGAATGCAGCCGCCCACAAAAAACATGGCGGCGCCCAGAACTCACTGCCGCCAGTACTACTCCGGATCTACGGTTTTACACCTGTGCCCCTCACACTCCAGAACCTGCCTCCGGCACCCCCACTAGGTACCCGCACCCCCCACCCCGGTAATATGCAATTTTTTTTACATTCTCCTTTTAAGAAGCACCCCTGTTGTTTTGGGGGAAACAAAAGTGCGTCTTAAAAAGTGAAAAATACGGTGTGTGCCCACTTTACCTGCATTGAAAATCAAAAATACAGTGGAGCACTACGTCACTTTTTAAGGTTATTTATTTTTTCACTACTATATGTGTTACGGACTCAACAGCCAATCACACATGCTCTCACATAGAATCGGTGTCTGTGATTGGCTGCTGGAGTAAGCTGAAACCAGCCCATACATTCTACCATACTAGAATGTATGGGTTGGTTTCAGATTACCTGAACAGCCAATCACAGATGCCCATTCTGTGTGACCGCGTCTGTGATTGGCTGTTGGAGCCAGTGCAGTGAATATTCCCGAAAGATGAGGGGCCCCGGAAGTAGATGCGGCAGGACCCGGTAAGTAAAATGACAATGTATATGAAGTACTTTATATTACAGCTCCCCCCCCACCCCATCCCATAACTGTAAAGTCTGAGTTTGGCGTTTGGACTCAAGTTCGAGTTACATTCGGGCCTGAATATCGGTGGGTTCGCCCAGCACTACTTACTAGTAGTGACAATGTGGAAAAAGTGATAGCTTGAGGAGCTTGCAGATTGTGACATTAGCAAGAAAATTTGTAACATGCTATATCCCCATTAAAACTAAAAAAAGAAAAAAACCTTTGTATTCGTACATAGTACAGATGATTTCTAAAACGTAGGAGATCTGACCATTACTGCTGCTTTTCCTAAAAATTTACAAAGAGGACCCTTCACCCCCTGCTGCATGGCAATCTAAATGCAGCACTGAATGCAGCATGTCTGCTGCATTCTGGGAAGGGCCCCCCCCATGTGTCTATGCACTGTGTACCCCAAGATATAGGCTTAGAAAAACTTACAGTTAAAAGCCAAGGAGGCAGTCCCTGTGGCTGGAGTGGACTTGATTGACTGGGGGGCCATTCCCTCCGCCACTGCCTCTCTGTGCTGCTTCTGCTGTGCAGGCTCTGCCCTCCTTCTCTCCGTCACTAAGAGCGGATGCAAATCATTTGTCCTGATGTCAGCTCCAGATTCCTGCCCTGGGTCTGAACAAAGCATAAACAGCACAGCAGGAGGCAGCACAGATGGGCATTCCCTCCCCCACTGCCTCCCAGTTTATCGAGCTCACTCCAGCCACAGGGACTGCCTCCATGGCTTCTAACTAAGTTTTTCTAAGCCTATATCTTAGGGTACACAGTGCACAGACACATGAGGGACCGCTTCCCTGAATGCAGCAGATATGCTGCATTCAGTGCTGCATTTAGATTGCCATGCACCAGGGGAATGACAGGTCCTCTTTAAGGCTTTTTTAGAGACCATACATATTATTTGCAGATCTACAGGGTGAAGTTTCCATTGGCATATCGTCAGGATCATATAGTAACAGCTATGAATCAGAGATTGAACAAATCGCATTTACTCGATGACCTGGAGTAGATTTACCAATACAAACTATTTATACAGATGTAAATACTCTTATGCCCAAATATGCCAAAAGTATCATAAGAGTGACACCAGAAAAATTATATTTGCAAGCTTTTAGAGCACAGAGACTCCTTTAGGCAGATTTGCAAAAAGAAAAACAGTTTTTTTGTGGATTTCGTGCTTTACTCGCCAAACTGGGAAGAACTAGTGCCACAGAATTTTTTTTCACTATATGATTATTTCAACTGCAGGGACAAGCAATGTAAAATTTATCTGTGTTTTACCAGTTAAAAGCAGATTATATTCTAACCATGCTGAATCAGTTGTGTCCATGGCATCTTATTTTTCTCGAACCTATTGGCTTTAAAGGGAACCTGTCACAACCCCTCCTCCCTACAGGGCCTATTGAAGTAAAAGAGCCAGAACTTCAGCAGAACCAAGACTGCATTCTTTGAAGGTGGCTCTTATGTCTATTATCCCCAGGGACACAGAAATAGTGAGTTTTATAAATTTCCCCCCATACATCTATTGAGTCAGGGAGGTACTTCTCTCCCCAGGACTCAACCACCTACCTGCTGTCCCATCATCCCTCCTCTGGGCGCTGCCTCCTCTCTGCTGCCTGACGTCATCTGGGCCTGCGCTGGTCATTGATTTCTCGGGCATGCGCCGTGTGCACTGCCTGACAACTTAGGTCACATGATCGCTGGAGATCGTGCCTGCGTGAAGCCCAAGCCCGCAGTGTGAATACATCATAATGCACTGCAGGGCGGGATCTGGGGCCTCCGCTATATGAAGGCGCAATCTCAAAAACTCATTATTTCTGTGTCCCTGGGGATAATACACATTAAGGGCCATCATTACAGAATACAGCCTTAGTGCTGCTGAAGGTGGCTCTTTTACTTTAATAGGACCTGGGGGCTGGGGGGTGTGGTGACAGGTTCCCTTCAAATAAATAGGGAGTATCAAGGAATAGTGAAAACTACGATTTTCTGTATATGGACCTACATTCACTTATCCACACTCCGACAGCTCTTCCATGTGAACCTTGTTGGTGTGAATAGGCCCTAAAGAAGTGTAAGGCTACATTCACACTGCGCGTTTTTGGTCTGTTTTTGCTCATCAGTTTTTGTAGCCAAAACAGGAGTGGGTGATAAATAAGAAGTGGGGACGTGTTTCTTTTATACTTCTCCTCTGATTGCTCCACTCCTGTATTTGGCTATAAAACCTGACGAGCAAAAAAGATGACCAAAAACGCACAGGTGAATGTAGCCTAAAGGTCTCTACTTACCGCCAAGCTCAGAATATATTTGAGATAAGTCTTTTTTTTCTTGTGATGACAGTCCCTGGAGAACCTCTTGAAGCTGTCGGAATAAAGAACAAAAACTATTAAACTATTTAGGTGGCCTAAATCAATTATTAATCATTCGGATCATGGGATTTGGGCAGCATCCAACATTTGTAGCCACTCTTAAAAAGAAGAAAAAAAAAACACAAACATTTCTAATCCTTAGGCCCCGTTCACGCGTCTGTAGCAGTGTCATCAGTGTTTTGGATCCACGTGTCATACGTCTTTCCACTTTTACCTTCAATGTCATTCCAGTATGGATTAAGCATGAATAACATGGCAAAGTATAGGAGAAGTTTGTAATTTCACACACGTACAACACTTGGATGTCATTTGTGTGGATTATAAAATTTTTCACGGACCCATAGTCTTGTATTGGCCGACTTAATCTGTGCTGTCGGTAAAAAAACAGACATGTCTCCATGCGTGTTGCACGGACACACAGTCCATGTAAAAACACATACATCTGAGCAGCCCCATAGATCATAATGGGTAATGTGTGAAAAAAACGGACGGACACCACACATACTAGAAACACGGACACGTGAAGGAGGCCTTCGGTAAGACACAAAAACAACACTTCCCCAACAAAACTTATTATGATGCAGCCCGATTCATCAGATTGCTCCAGAATTCTTGAGCAAAGAGTTTCAAAAGTTACAATATATCATTTTTTAAATAATCTGAAGTTGAATAAAAAGGTTTCCAACCTTTGGCCCCTTATACTGGTACCAGGCAGCTGTGCTGACTTTTTACATAGATGGTGGAGACTAGCAGGGAAGGCACCAGGCAAAGTGGCAAAGCACAGCCAACAAACTCATCAAAATTTACTTCAAGTGGAGCAAATCACTACAAAATGTGCTCGAGTGACAAAGAGATTCTTACAGTGGTAAGGAAGAAAGCGCAAGAAACATGCGCCAAGCACAGCCTCCATCAGGAACGGCTCATAAAATACCAGTCATGGGGTTAAAACTGTTTAAAAATTAACGGGAATGATGACAGGTGCAATTAAAAAGTTTGCTTGGGGCAAAAGTAGTAGAATTTTAGGACAGTATCAAATTAAGAGTTTGTATAATCTAATTCTACTACCAAAACAATAAATATATAAACTTACTTTTGACGGGTCCTGAAAAGTGGCACCAAAAAAATGAGGAAAAAACAACATGGTTGGAAATCTATTTCTGTTTTGTGCAAAACGTTCCCCAAAAATATAAAAAGAAGTGACCGCTAACATCAAAGTTTAATGAAGGCGTAACATTGGCCTCACAGGAGACTTAAAAAGGGTAAAGGGGTTGCCTTCAGTTTTGAAGTTATCCCCTATCCATTAGATAGGAGATACTGAGCTGGTTTCTGGGGTTTTGACTTAAACTGATCGAAAGAGTTGGGGCTCTGAAAAGGCCTGTGTGAATGGAGCAATGGTCGATCATCCGCACAACCTCTGCATTTACTATTAGGCCACATGCACCACGTTGAGTATTTGGTGAGTTTTTTACCTCAATATTTGTAGCCAAAACCAGGAGTGGAGCAATCAGAGGAAAAGTATAATAGAAACACGTCACCACTTATAGATTTTTTTACTCACTCCTGGTTTTGGCTATAAATATTGAGTGTGTGGTTCACCAAGTTTATATATAAAGAGTATGTTCACATTTTATCAGTATCAATTTAAGGGAAAAAATGTTTGTACTGTGTTAACCAGAAATAGAAAAATATTGGAATCTGAGAGTCCTCAGTGGTTGACACCTATTAATGGCTAACTGAAAAGATGGTAAACATAGCAAGCTTTCGGGACACTGTGGCCCCTTCGTCAGGCAGATAATGACAAATTCTGAAGACACAAATCATATATACATAACCAGCGTGAGATGCTGCAGTAAATACGACAGGTGACGTAAAGCAGAGTCAGGCTAGGGAAGGTGAGAGCTGAGCTGGGAGGTAAAGCCAAAATTCTAAGATAAGAGGAACAGATTGTATTATTGTTATGCTTTAGTGGCCTGTGGAGAGCTGAAGATTCTTCAGTGAGTTGTGGAAAGCAATAAATCAAAGTGAGAGAGTTCACACAAGAAGTGTCAAAAGTTCATTGTCCTCTAGCTTGAGTCTGCTGGAGATGTGATATCCCAAATGTCATTTCATTTTATATAAAAACTCATGAATCCATGCGAAACATTTAATCCTGTTTTGAATGTGTCAAAGTCATTATCAATTTGTATTCCCAAACTCTTCTCTCTCTGGATTTGAAGTTGCTTTTTAGAATGAGCAGACTAATATTGGTTTCACTGTGGTCAGGGCTGGGAAAAATGCTTTGCTACAGGTAGATCCATACGCTTTTCTTTTTATTGTGTGGTGATGAGAATTCATTCTTGTTCTGAATTTTTACCAGACAATAATGAGTAGTGTACACTGATGAATGCGATTAGTAACCGCATTCATCCACCACCAGAAAAACTGCAAAAAATCAGTGCAAAAAATCCACACAAGAATCACACAAAAAGCGCTCTGTTATAATAAGTATTTTTTTCCAGTTTTTAGCAGTGCTATCTTGTTCTGAATTTTTGTCCAGTCTCCCCAAATGTACATGCCACCTGTTGAACATTTGATACATATAATTAAATACACCAAATTGCTTGTGATGCAACTCAAGTTACCTGGGATCTTGCAGTCCTGATCTGTCCCATGAATATTTATCTTGCTCATTGTCGGTGTTTTCGGATCCCCTACGCTTGTGTTTTGACAACCTCCGAATCTGGGGAACGTCGTTTGTCAGAGGCGCCCTGTCCTCTCCAGCGGCAGTGGGAGCCTTTCCCTGCAAGCAGAACAGGTGCAAAACCTGTCCATCTATAATGGCAACAGACAAGGTAAAGATTCCTAGGATAGATCAAGACTACAAGATCCCAGGTAGCTTCAGTTGCATCACAAGCAATGTGGTGTGTTTAATTATATGTACCAAATGTCAAACAGGTGGCATGTACGTAGGGGAGACAGGACAAAAATTCAGAACTAGAATGAATTCTCATCGCCACTCAATAAAAGAAAAAAGCGTATGGATCTACCTGTAGCGAAGCATTTTTCCAGCCCTGACTACAGTGAAACCGATATTAGTCTGCTCATTCTAAAAAGCAACTTCAAATCTCAGAGAGAGAAGAATTTGAGAATACAAATTCATAATGACCTTTGACACATTCAAAACAGGATTTAATGCCTCACATGGATTTGTGCGTTTTTATATAAAATGAAAGGACATTTGGGGATATCACATCTCCAACAGACTCAAGTTAAAGGACAATGGAACTTTTGACACTTCTTATGTGAACGCTCTCGCTTCGATTTATTGCTTTCCACAACTCACTGAAGAATCTTCAGGTCTCCACAGGCCACTAATCATAACAATAATACAATCTGTTCCTCTTATCTTAGAATTTTGACTTAACCTCCCAGCTCAGCTCTCCCCCTCCCTAGCCTGACTCTGCTTTACCTCACCTATCGTATTCACTACAGCATCTCACGCTGCTTATGTATATATGTTTGTGTCTTCAGAATTTGTGTCATTATAGCCTGACGAAGGGGCCAAAGTGTCCCGAAAACTTGCTATGTTTACCATCTTTTCAGTTAATTTGACAGTAGTCTTATCTGTATTGTGAACACAGTTTAGGCCACGCCCCTTAGAGATGGAGGTGAAGAGAATTAGCATCACACACAGCCTGCTGAGGACATCTTGTGGAAGTTTTTTTTTAATGTTTTCCTTCCTGATTTTATTTATAAACTATATGTGAAAGTTTATTATAATAACTTGCTCTACTTTACTATAAAATAAAAATTTAAACGACGGTTACGCTTTAAGGCCATGTTCACACCAGATTTGGTGAGTTTTTTTACCTCAGTATTTGAAGCCAAAACCAGCAGTGGGTGATAAATACTGAAGTGTTGACGTCTTTCTATTATACCTTTCCTCTGATTGTTCCACTCCAAATTTTGACTTGACTTCACTGAGGTAAAAAATTCACCAAATACTCTACATGTGCATGTGGCCTAAAAGAGTATTTCTGTTTTAAACATTTGTGAAGAGACTGAACCGGACAACATTGAAACAACCTGGTAAATTTTAAGGGGAATCTGTCACCTTGTTTTTCCTATGCAATCTGAGAACTACATGATGTAGGGCAAGAGACCCTGATCCCAGTGATGTGTTACTTGTTGGTCAGCATGGTATTTTTTAAAAATATTTTTTATTAACTTTTGGGAATAATTGTCATAACTGACCACAAATAAAATGGCATATGGGGGAAGGGAAGAAAACTGGTCTGACTAAGGGAAAGATAGAAGGGAAGGGGGAAAAAGTTACATATGTGTTTAAACAATAGTCACAATAATCATGCTATCATTTTGATACATTAACATTTTTCTCTGCTGCTTTCTCTGAAAACTGAGCACTGTAAACCATGCACACACCACTGATTGCCAGCTTCCTATTAGGGCTGTGGAGTTGGTAAGCCAAAGATCCGACACAGACTCCTCAATTTCCTTGAATCAGACTCCATCTCTATCAAAACGGACACCAACTCCTACTCCACGACTCTGATCCAAACATGGCTGTTAAGTCAGTAAGCCAAACATCGACTACTGACTCGGACTCCTCAATTTCCCTGAATCCGACTCCACCCAAAACAGACACCGACTCCAACTCCACAGCCCTGCTTCTTATTCAGTTGCCTAGGAGGCATGAGACACTAGTGCTGTAGTGATAATCTCCAGATGATAAAAAACTGAATTATTGAAACAGCAACACTCAGCCTAATAAGCGACATCACTGGAATTAGGGTCTCAGCCACAACACTAGGTTGCTCTCAGATTACTTAGCAAAAATCTGCTGACAGATTCCCTTTTCATGTCCTATAACAAAGAATGCTATTCATAATCTGTGTAGAAGTGAAGTGATATGACCGAAGCCACCTTCAGTGTATGGGTGCAGAGATGGCACTAAAAGTGGGCACTCCCTTTTAAAAATTCAAAATTAAATAATTCAGTTTGATAAAACGTTAATATAGGCATACCTTCTCATTAGGTTTCCTGTTTGAACTATATTTCTTTTTTTGTTTCGGAAATCCACCTTAATAAGAGAACACATATTAGGGCCTTTTCACATCAGCGGTAATCACCGATTGCGGCAGTTACGGTGAAAAAAATGCTACTGCCGCGGTTACCACATAACGGCCGCCCTTGCGGTTCCCCTGCGGCAAGCCCCATGCAATGTCTACGGGGCTTGCAGTAAGTGTGCGACAGGTGCGGTTTCGGCACTTGCGGCAGACGCGGCCGCGAAAAAAACGTGTCTGGCAGTTGCGGATTTTTTTCACCGCAACTGCCGCCATCAGCGATTACCGCTGATGTGAAAAGGCCCTTAGACATATTGTGATATATACAATTTGTTAAATAACTTATGCTTTTTGGGACATGGAATGAAAAACACACACCAAAAACAGCAATTCTGGATTTTTTTTTTTTCAAACACCATTCAGTATAATTGACATGTTAAGTTCATGCCATGGGGTAATAGGATAGTAACCATATCAAATTTGCATCTACTTTTTATTCATTAATCAATAGAACACATGAAAATAAAAAAATGTCTTCTATTGCCTTCATTTAGAACTTAGCTCCATTAATATTGGCACAGCTGCCTGAAATTGGAGTGAAAGGGCTAAAAAATGACGTTTCAACAAATAAATAATTTTTGGGTTGTCATAGTCTGACAGTATAATTTTTCTTAATTTATTAATTTCAGCTTCAGCGCTATCTGGGGCTTTTTGTTTGAAAAGCTGTAGGTTGTGTTTTTTTGTGGGAATAATAAATATTGCAAAATTAAAAAAACAGACTTGAATACATAATTCTTTGATTGCACACATAACTATGAATTATAATTCATTGTGTGTATTATCTGTTTTAAACTGATAGGTCGGTCGCCCATCAGGCTTAGTACTTCCAAGATCTAATAGGTGTTCGCTGATGTGGCTATTGTGCTGTGAGTACAGTACCATTGTGTACTTTGGAGCATTTATCTGGTTAGACCATTTTTAACTGTCTTCTAAAAGATAGTTGCCAATTGTGTAATCCGGGCTTAGACAGAATTAAATAAATCACCAATAGAAGCAAACATTACAGAGTACTCACTCAGAGAGAACGTGTCCTTCACTTTTGGACTCAATATAGATTCACTTTCTTCTGAACTTGTGCCTGAGCTCATACTGGAAGTAAAAACAATTCAGAATATATTGATTTAAACATCTATATAATTTTGACATTTGCTTTTTATATTTTCAGACAACCACTCTATATATGCAAATTGACTTTTAGTATTGCTACTACCAATAGGTGGCGCTAGAGTTCATGTCCTCTTTGAAGAGGCAATTTGCATATAAAATTTCCCAGAGGAGCATGCAAGACATTTAAGTCTCCTCATATGCTCACATGGCAGAACTTGCATGTCATCTCTTCATAAGGAGAAACGTTATAGCTTAGATTTCCACTCTATATATGAACAAATACAATGACAATTTTCCCCTCAATGCCAGAAATGTGAAAGACCTCTTTGTCAAGTCACTGGACACTTGTAGCTATTTTGCAATGCCCCAGCTCATGGATCATTTCTGCAGAGTGACAGGTCACTCTTTCTGTGTACACAGAATGACTGAATATATGTTGTCAAAAACTATCATGTTTAAAAGGGATATTGCCATCCAATTCATGCTATCCAAACCTTGGACAACATGATTGCCATAGCATTTCAGAGAAAATATAGTTAAGGACCACAGCTAGAGACTAGACCAGTGTTTCTCAACTCCAGTCCTCAGGACCCACCAACACGTCGTGTTTTCAGGATTTCCTAGTATTGCACAGGGGTTTGGATTATCCCCAGTGCAGGCGATTAAACTATCTCCTGTGCAATACTAAGGAAATCCTGAAAACATGACATGTTAGTGGGTCCTGAGGACTGGAGTTGAGAAACCCTGGACTAGACAGTCCTAGCGCCACCCCTAATCAGCTTCTCTCCACACTGCTCTAGGTAATTGACAGGTCTCTTCCATTGCAAAACACCTGTCAGTCACCTGCAGTGGTGCTAGGATGAGCCGACCTGTGGCAGTTCTAGTCTAGTCCCTAGCTATAGTCTCCAGCTGTAAGGAGTTGCCTGTGTCAGTGCCAGACTAGTGTCGTCCTTAGCTATAGTGTTCAGCTGGGAGGAGCCGGTCTGTGGCAGTGCCAGACTATTCTTGTTTTTAGCTATAGTCTCCGGCTGGGAGGAGCCAACTTGT
Organism: Allobates femoralis; assembly: GCA_033576535.1. Taxonomy (NCBI): domain Eukaryota; kingdom Metazoa; phylum Chordata; class Amphibia; order Anura; family Aromobatidae; genus Allobates; species Allobates femoralis. The sequence goes on along the minus strand of JARQOC010000002.1, from coordinate 658,646,087 downwards.
GGCAGTGCCAGGCTTGTCTCGTCCCTAGCTAGTGTTGGGCTGGGAGGAACCGACCTGTGGCAGTGCCAGACTAGTTTTGTCTCTAGTTAGTATTTGGCTGGGAGGAGCTGACCTATGGCAGTGCCAGACTAGTTTTGTCTCTAGCTATAGTCTCTGGCTGGGAGGAGTCGATTTATTAAAGTGCCAGACTAGACTCGCCTCTGCCTATAGTCTCCGGCTGGGAGAAGCTGGCCTGTGGCAGTGCCAGACCAGTTTTGTCTCCAGCTGGGAAGAGCTGACCTGGGGCAATGCCAGACTAATCTTGGCTCTAGCTTGAATGCAAAATGCAGAATGCAAAAATGATCAAAAAAATTGCCAAAAAGGATGAGAACAGAGAAATGGTCAGTTTAATCCATCTTGATATAAATGCTCTGTTTTCTTTATACAGTTCTTGTGAACTCTACAATATTCATTCACAACTATGCATTGTGCACAGAAACTAGGATTGTTAGTATATTTTTTATGTTTTTTTTCTTAGCTAACATATGCTATATGTGACAAATATGTTTACCTTATGTTTTGTATTGTTTTTACTTTATAGTTTCTTATGAATGCCTGATGAAAGGCAGAAACATTATAACTATTCTGTAACAGTGTTTGTCTGAAGAAGTGCCCATTTTCAAATACATTTTGTGAGCAGATCTTTGTGCCAAGTTTTTGTAAGAAGTTTATACAGGTTGGAATCCCTACTCTTATTGGGTAAACCAATGCTATTTTGAAAACGTTGGAGAAATCCTTGAGCTTGCAGTCAATACAACTCAGTTCAGAAGAGTGAAGCTACCGAAATCTCTTCAAGTTCCATTCACATGAAAAGGACCGTGACAGAAATTTCTGCAACAAATACTGCAAATTTAAAGTTACAAGGAAACTACAAAAACTTACGGTTGGCCAGGCGTGGACGGGAGAGCTTCCTGTAAATGTAAAACGTGGAATCTGTTACATCTAGTTTTGTACGGAGAATATATTCATTAACATTTGTGCTTTTTCATATTAGGTCTTGTTCAGAGAAACGTTTTTCTCTTGACTTTTTTATACAAAAAAGAGTAGTGGATACTAGATAAAATTAAAAAATAAATAATAGCTTTACACTTTAGTTGTGTATGCAATCTTAAGGTTGCTACTACTACATGTAACAAGAGCAAAAAGGAGTTGTCCAAAAGGCAAAATTTATGATATATTCATAGATGATGAATATACAATTGCTGGGAACAGAGACCCCACTGATTCGGATATTAGGGGGAACAAAACTGTTGTGAGAAGAAAGCATTACTGAGCATGTATCAGTAACTGCTTCATGAACTTACTATACTCTTATAGATAATGAACAGTGGTTACATGTGCTCAGTAACAATTCACAAAGGGAACTTTTGTACCCCCATTGCTGTGATCTGAGGGGTCCCAGGTTTCATCACATATCCTGTGATCGGGCTTTTGAGACAATCCATTTAAAGGGATCCTGTCACCCCCAAAACGCATGTAAACCTATTAAAACCTGTCCCTAGAGCATATTAACACTATGCCTACACTCTTTTTACCTCCTAAATGCAGTAAGTGACATTGAATAAAAACGTTTTATAAGTACCTGATTAGTGCTGATAATGAGTGACTATCTATTCATAGTCACTCATCAAGACTGCCCCTCTGCTTCATATCACGCCTATTCAGGCGTGATCGTCAGCCTAGATTCAAATTGCCGCCTCCCTGCCGTGCCCTGTCTCGTCCGAGGCTGCAGTGTGGCTGGTGACGTGATCCGCGTCATTCCCGGCGCCTGGTGACGTATTTAGACCGGCGCCGCGCTGTTAGCTTCAAAATGCGCACTGCGCATGCCCAATGCGCATGCGCAGTGCGCATTTTGAAGCTAACAGCGCGGCGCCGGTCTAAAGACGTCACCAGGCGCCGGGAATGACGCGGATCGCGTCACCAGCCACACTGCAGCCTCGGACGAGACAGGGCACGGCAGGGAGGCGGCAATTTGAATCTAGGCTGACGATCACGCCTGAATAGGCGTGATATGAAGCAGAGGGGCAGTCTTGATGAGTGACTATGAATAGATAGTCACTCATTATCAGCACTAATCAGGTACTTATAAAACGTTTTTATTCAATGTCACTTACTGCATTTAGGAGGTAAAAAGAGTGTAGGGATAGTGTTAATATGCTCTAGGGACAGGTTTTAATAGGTTTACATGTGTTTTGGGGGTGACAGGATCCCTTTAAAAGAGGTTGCTTAGTTAGGATAGATGTTTCATGTACCCAAAATAACCCATCTATTCCTAAAATAACAAGTTATTCCCTATTCATAGGGCCAGCAACCTCAAGGTTCCGCAGCCACTCTTGGAGTGGAGATGTGCACGTTTGACCTCTGCTCTTTTGCTATAAAATCGTTACAGAAAGTAGTAAACTGCAACAGTTCTGGTAATCTAATAGACAATGAATATAGTGGGGATTGAGCATATGCACCAGCTCCATTCAAGATCATATTGCAAAGCCTGGATCTTGAGGTTCTAGAGCCATGTTCTTGGGATCACTAGGGATTCCAATAGTTTGATCCCAAGCAGAAAGCCAGAATGGAGAAATACATGTATCCCTGATAAACGTAAATGGAGAGGACTGAAGCACATCCTAAATCAGGATGTCCCCAACATCCAGGGAGGACACTGCTATGGGTCCCAAGTGCACCTTGACCAGGTCGTCAGTCCAGCCCTATCTTCTACAAGTGAAATTCTTCTGGACATGGATAGTCAAAGGCAGGCCCTTGGGGGTCAACCCTGTGACCAATGGCCTACAGTAAGCTAAACTGAATAACTAGGCGTCAGCCGGCCAGGTGGAGGTTGGAGTCAACTTATTTTCTAAGATATATTCTTAGTTTTAGCCTCATATTGGCAGCATATGACCCATGGTTCCGGTGTCCACCAATGAAATGTCCAAAAGATGACACTTTTACTAAGTATTGCAGTCTCAGAATTATTTATGGCCTTTATGACAAGCATCTTTACTACTTAGTAGAGCAACTTTGGCTGTTACAACGCAAGCTTCTGGTAGCATTCCTAAGGAATCTCAGCTCAATCCCCATGGGCAATGGCCTTAAATTCACAAATATTGTTAGGCCTGTGTGCAACTGTTTTTCTAGGAATAGCAAAAGCCATCTCTTTGCATCTTTTTACTTGTTTATGAAACAATTATTTTTTCTCTTAATGTTTTGGAACATTTTCAGCAAATACTAAGGATATTAGTGAACGATAATAATCCCATCAGGAACGCTACCAGAAGCTGGTGTTCAGCTATGAATTACGTTTGCAGCCGGTCATAACAACCAAATGTGCTCTAGTAAGTACTATAAATATAATATTTGATATGAAGGGTCTATAATACAGTTCTGTGGGAGGATTTAGAAAAGTACTGACCTCGCTGTCTTCAATTACAACAGCTGAATGAATGGCTAATAGGAAAGTGGTTTCTTGCTGATCACTGTTTTCCACATCTTGCAGGACTGTATTATCAGGATGACCTGCATAAAAAAAATCAAAAGGAAAGGTTTTCATAGGAATTGTTCTGAATATGATATTACATTAGAAAAACTCACTAAAGCGGCCGTCACACGCTAAGATATCGCTAGCGATATTGTAAGCGATCACGTGCACGCGCGATCGCTTACAATATCGCTCACATCGCTGGTGAAATGTCACACAGACAGACTCACCAGCGATGTGGAGCCGCGATCTCGCTGGTTACTATGGTACACATCGGGTTACTAGGCGCCGCGCGGCGCTTAGTAACCCGACGTGTACCATAGTTACCATCTCCCAGCATAGGCTCTGCTGCTGGGAGATCGTTCATCGTGGTGTCATACACCAGATGAAGCAGATCGTGACATCGTTCATCGCTAGATCTGAGCTCCGGAGCTCAGATCTGCGATGTCACGATCAAGCGATTTTACATAGTAAAATCGCTTGATTACATGCAACGATGCCAAAACGATATCGCTTAAGCGATCAAAAAGGAGATCGCTTAAATGATATCGGGCTTAAAATCTTGCGTGTGACGGCCGCTTTAGGCACATTTCACAGCAGTGGTATTTAAAATTAGCAGCAGATCCGGCAGGTTTATAGAATATAAGACATATCAGTTGTTTCACACTTTTTTGTTAAGTAAATAATTCCACATGTGTTAATTCATAGTTTTGATGCCTTCAGTGTGAATCTACAATTTTCATAGTCATGAAAATAAAGAAAAACTCTTTGAATAAGAAGGTGTGTCCAAACGTTTGGTCTGTACTGTATATACATACATACAGTCTCCATTTGGTCGGAGACTGGAAAGGCGGGCTCTGGGGCTTCATTCTCCCCTCCTCACTTGCTCTCCTGAACACCCCGCTGGGCGTCATCAGTCTTTCTTCTGTTCCACCTCCTGTTTGAAATTCCCGCCTCCTCTGCTACTGTGATGCCCGGCCGGAATGTGAAATCCGACCCAATGCATTGAGGGGGGTGATCACGTGGTTCGGGAACATCTCCGGTGCATGCGCAGTGCACGTATTGAAGCCGGCCCGTACCACATGATCAGCCCCCACAATGCACCTGGCCAGATAGGACATTCCGGCCGGGCATTACAGTAGCAGGTGAGGTGGGACAGGTTCCCTTTAAGGGTGCGTGCACACGATCAGTATACGCAGCATTTTGGACGCAGCGTCATCCCGCTGCGTCCAAAACGCTGCGTAGTACAGTATAAGCATAGTGGATGGGATTTCAAGAAATCCCATCCTCACTATGCTTGCTTAACCCGACCGCAGTGATCTGACAGCTGCGGTGCGGGTTGCCGGCATTCCACTCTTGCGCAGAATGTTCATTTCATGCTGCATAGTCGGAAGCAGCTCCCATCGGGTGACTGCAGGGAAAAGCCGCTTGCACCCACCACACATGGCGAGTACAGGGCGGCTGCGGTCTCCCTGCGGGCACCCGCGGCTTCACTCACGTCCGGTGATGCTTCGTCCAACACGCAGCTCCTCCGGACCGTGAGCACACAGCCTTAAAAAAACCACACTTATAACTCACCCTCCCTCCAGTTCCACAAAGCGCAGTGTCCTCATCTCATTCAGGCAACTGATGACGAGCGCCAGTGGACCACCGTGTGAACGTTGCGCTTTCACATGCTGTCAGCTGCCTGCATTAGAGGAGGACGCCGTGCTGCAGGGAACCAGAGGGAGGGTGAATATAGTAGTTTTTGTCAAGTGTGTGGCCTGATTGGGATCAATATACAGTACCTGGATGGGCACCAGTAAGTAGGGGCTGGAACGGATTATTAGCATTTCAATTGATATTAATGGGAAAATTTAATTTGACATAAGAGAAAATTGAGCTAAGAGCTCGGTCAGAGTACAAATTACATTCGCAAGTTAAAATATTGCTGTATTAAGGAAAATAGGTTATACATCTGTTACACACATTACAGTCACTAATATAGGACACTGTATTAGGAGGAGGAAGATCTTACCAATATCATCATGCTGATTCCTTATTTCCTTCCTATTGAAAAAGAAATTATTGTAACCAAAGTCCAAGGTTTTATATTCCGTGAGGCTTACATCTGACATATGTACAGGTATATCTTACAACATTATCTTCTCTAATAGCACCCAACTGAAAATATACAATATAAAACATTACAACATATGAAAAGCAAAAACCAGAAATAAGTAATAAAAAAAGGATTATTTTAATAAAATAAAATAAATCCTATATAAGCTTATTTGAAAGTTTTCATGACGGATATTAAAATGCCTCATTTTAATAACATTATACAGCCATTTAAACATGGAATTTCAAAGTAAGTACACCAGCCTCATGAAGCCTGTGAGATCTATATCGTAGTGGATACAGTTTGTGTTGTAAGCTCTGGTTGCAGGTCCACTATAATTGCATTGACATTAGGTTTTCCTGTTAATAACTAGTAGATGTGGCTTCTGTCAGCATTATAGGAGACAGTTTTATACCTAAAAATGTTCTCCGTTTAAACGCACTTAGAGTATTATTCAAACACCTAATTTGACTGTAATCAGAGATTTCACACAAGGTTCAACAAAAGTGATAAATGTGCATATCTCTGGAATGGAGCAACATTGTGCAAAACGAAATAGAATGGCAGCATCAGGGGAGCACGGGGATTTCAACAAAGTATTTAACTGAACTTGGACAGAGTCATCAAGTTGGGCACGGCCACTGAGCTTAGTTAGTGGCTGCATTGCTGTCAGTATGAAGTTAGCCTAGCAGACTATTACAGACACTAGAAGTAATGGAGGACACAGTGTTGGATCCAGGAAGGTTGAATAAAGAAGAGTTTGTTTTATTCAAAACAAACTGCATCCAGGTAACAAAGACTTTCTGTAACCAGAACAAAACGTTCCGTTCCCTTACTAGGCATAGTAACCCTCTCAACACCTACAAAACAATACCTGCTTCACTATGAGGTTACTGAAAACGTGCTGGGACAGCAGACCCGTTACTCATTTGAGGTTTATTTCTGTCAAACAAATATTTTCAGAATTGTACCTTTATAGGGACAGGTGGCACATCCCACATACTGTACCATGCAAGCACTGCCACATAGTATTCATCATTGACTTCATTTCAAAATGTGTATTAATTGTGGACAGTGATGATGATGTAAACAAAGCGATGAGAGATTAATGGCACCATACACACAAGTAAAATAAAACAAGACCTGAACCTGTCACCCCATGTCCAAACTCACATGCTTTACATATCTGATGGCCACAACTATGAAATCCATTTCTGGAAAGTTATGTTGTATCCTGTAGCCTATCCACAAATAAATATGGTGTCAGCAAGTGACCTAAATGGCAAGCTTTTTTTGGGGAGGGAGGTGCTCATTATACAATCTTTAATAATGTTAGCCAACAGTGGCATAACGATGCAAAAGCTCCAACAGGGCCCCCAATTATTGGAAATCTTTAATAGTATTAGTCTTTTTGTAAAGGCCAAAGGGACTTTTGGGGCCCCCTAGGCTGCAGGGCCCGGGTGCGATCGCAACCCCTGCACCTATTGTAGTTACGCCCCTGTTAGCCAACACCATGTCTTTCTTCAACATGGAAGCACAACACAAGACAAATGTACGGTATTAATTCCTACTAAAAGCCATATTAAAAGCAATTGTGAAAGCTAATAACGTTGCTTATTTTCAATTTATTATTCCTATTATTTTTTAACATTGTCCCCATCTCAAAAAAGATTCATCATTGCTGAATTAACAATGTATGATAACCGCAATATGTCAGTCTATCATACACGTTTTTTCTTTTGCAATTTCCAATCGGAGTCAGCAGAGCAATTTCTTCTTGCCATTTCCAACTCTCCAAAAAGAATGTCTTTTTTTTTTTTTTTTTTGACATATGCAATCAACACAGGCTCCAAGTCAGCTATAATGTATGAAAATTAAAATTAAACTTCAGTTGCATTTACCTCTGCCATGAAAATTCAACTGATATAGTTGCTACTTTAGTGTTCACGTCTGGCATGGCTTCCACATTTGCACCCAAATCATAAATCAGAATGTCAATATAGCGACCATACCAGACTAATGATCTATAAAATCTCCCACCCACAGGTCAAAAAAAAGTGTTTCTTTTCCATTCAGGCTGAGCATATAGAACCTGTACTCACTCCTGTTATATGAAAATGCTTAAAAAGGTTATTCCAATGTAAACCCTTAAACCAGGGTTTCCAAACTCCAGTCCTCAAGTCCCACCAGCAGTGCTTTAGCTTGAACATCTGACAATTTGTTTACCTGCACGGGTCTTGATTCCAACACTTGTGCAATGCTAAGGAAATCCTGAAAATACTGTGTTTTCCCGAAAGTAAGACCCTGTCTTACATTTTTTTGGGGACCAAAAGTGGCCCCCTGTCTTACTTTCGGGGGGAGGGGGGGGGTCTTATATTGGCAGCCCCAGCCTACTCACATACACACACACACACACACACCGTATATACTCATGTATAAGCCGAGGGTGGGAAATACAGCCCCCAGCACAGGTATACAGCCCCCAGCAGTGTGGTACACAAGGTATACAGGCCCCAACATTGTGGTATACAGCCCAGCAGTGTGGTATACAGCCCAGCAGTGTGGTATACAGCCCAGCAGTGTGGTATACAGCCCAGCAGTGTGGTATACAGCCCAGCAGTGTGGTATACAGTGTATACAGGCCCCAACAGTGTGGATACAGCCCCCTCCTGCTGGCACCCTGCCCCCCCAGCTCTGAGGCCCCCCTGCTGCTGCTTACATCTTACCCTCCAGCGTCTTCTTGCAGCAGCCAGCGCGTCGGTCCTCCGTTCTCGTCTTCAGCTGTTTCCCGGATCATGTGACCCGTCGCAGCACATGACGTCATCGCTAGTGCGACCGGCCGGTCACATGATCCGGGAGACCGCTGAAGACTGGACCGGAGGACCGACGCGCTGGCTGCTGCAAGAAGACGCTGGAGGGTAAGATGTAAGCAGCAGCAGGGGGGCCTTACATTAACCCCCCCCCAGTTGTAAGGCCTTATATTCGGGGGAGGCCTTACATTAGCAGGCCCCCCCCTTTACCCCTAGGCGGCCTTACAATCGGGGGGGGGGGGGGGGGGACTTACTTTCGGGAAAACACGGTATGCACTATTGGCAGCTCATGAGGACTGTAGTTGGGGAATCCTGCCATAAACTAATCAGCAACTTTACCTTGATCTACCAGCTGTATTCAGCATCCTTCTTCGCTTTCTGCCGCGCTATAAAAAAATAAATAAAAAATTGAATAGATATATAAATAAAACATATCTTATTTACACCCAACCATATTCTTCATAAAGAGTGCTGGGATAGTCTATTACATATTCAGTCAGCTTGGTTTCAGTGACCAAAACAGAGTCAACTTTATTGTGTAAAGCTGGCCACATCTCTGTGCATGGGCTAACCTCTTTCAAATTTTTAACACAAGCAAACACCATGGGACACAGTATTATTAGATCTTTTAAGTCTCTTCATCACTGGCATGTCACTCTCCACAGCGAGAAAAGCTTACCCCTGAGACCACACCTAGCCTCTCATACAGCCAAATCAGATCTCATATTTTGCACTGATGAGGGGAAATATCCTGAAACACCCTGTCTGCAAACTGAGGTTCTGGTTTGGTTTTAAGCCTAAAATGTATGACAAGGCTCATTAAAGCCAGGGCTGTGGAGCCAGAGTCAATGCCCATCCGAAGTCGGATTCAGGGAAATTGAGGAGTTGGGAGTCCGAGGCTTGGCTTATTGACTTCACAGCCCTGGTTGTGAAGTCGGAGTCGTAGAGCCGGTGTCCATTTTGGTAGAGTTGGATTCATGGAAATTGAAGAGTCGGAGTTGGATGTTTGGCTTACCGACTCCACAGTACTGGCTAAAGGGTCAATATTGTCTTTTAGGACGGCTACTTCCAATAGGTGGCACTAGAGTTTATCGTCTTCCTCTCGAAAGAGACAGTTTGCATAGATCCTTATAGAAGTCTATGAAGTTCAATTAGCAATAATCAGTATGGCATCAATATTTCAGCCTTGGTCACTCAAAGTACTGCCAAGAGACTGAATGGGAAGTTGGATAATGACCCTTTAATGACCAGGGAAGTTGCTGTTTTCAGCCTTTTGGTTTTTCCTTCACTTGCTCAAAGAGCCATCACTTTATGCTAACATTGCCGTATGAGGGTTTTTTTAGTTTTATTTTTTTGCAGGATCAGTTGTAATTTGGAATGACACCATTTATTTGGCAATATATTTTATTGAAAATCTACAATAAACTGCCAAGTGTTGGGAAATTGCACAAAAACTGCAATTCTGACATTTTTTGGGATATTGTTTTTAAAGGGTTAATTCAGTAGTAATCTGAGCAACACAAGTGTCAATCGTAAAAATCTGCATTAAAAACTATCCTGGCAAACACTAAACCCGTTGTTTTGAAGACCAATGAAAATTGTTTAAGTGTAAGCAAACTTTTCTGGAAAAGAAAGACAAGTACATTTGCTCATTTAAACACAATAATTAGAAGGATCTCAGTACTTTACCTGCACAACTTCCGAGTCTGTAAAATATAAAACACAAGAGGGTCAGCACTCTACCAAGTATGTGACAAAAGAAATAATGAAGGATTCATGAATAAATATTAAAAGATGTGGTCTTAGGCTACGTTCACACATTTGCGTATTTTGCTGCGCTTTTTTACGCGCGCTTTTTGCCGCGTTTTTTGGCCGCGCAAAAAAGCGCAGCAAAATACGCAGGACCATTCACACACTGCGCTTTCTTTCCCCCCGAAAGCGCAGTGATGTCACAGAGGGGAGGAAGAATCCTGCTTCCTCCTCCCTCTGTGACATGTGTGGCCGCCCATTAGACTTCACAGTGTTAATAAACACTGTGAAATCTAAATTAAACAAAAGCAAGTGTCTGAAAAATAAAAAAGAATCAATACTTCACCTCTCCGACGCCTTCTCCCGGTGTCTGGTGCCTTCTGCCGCTCTCCGGTGTCCGATTCTAAGCGAGATGTCTGTTCTCACAGGACCTGTGGTGATGTCAGAGGGGGCGTTCCCGGGGCGGTCCCATCGCTGATTGGCTGCTCGCGGTCATGTGATACCACATGACCGCGAGCAGCCAATCAGCGATGGGACCGCCCCGGGAACGCCCCCCCTCTGACATCACCACAGGTCTTGTCAGAAGAGATCTGACTTAGCACCGGGAATCGCACACCGGGAGAAGGCACCGGAAGGTGAGTATTCATTGTTTTTTATTTTTCAGACACTTGCTTTAGTTTAATTAGACTTCACAGTGTGTATTAATACACTGTGAAGTCTAATGGGGCGGTCACAGCTGTCACAGAGGGGAGGAGGAAGCTGGATTCTTCCTCCCCTCTGGGAAAATACGCAGTAGTAGCTCCGTAAAGAATTGACATATCAATTCTTTACGGAGCTGCGTTTTCTCCCGGAAAACGCACTGCGTATTTTTACGCAATGTCTGCACTGCAAAGTGAATTTCCCATTCACTTTGCTGGCAGACAAAAAGCACATTGAGTATTTTGAAAAGCGCGCGTAAAAAAACGCGGCAAAATACGCAATGTGTGAACGCAGCCTTATGATCATTCTTCAAAAACACACCGCTCCCCTGCCCACGAACTTGTCAGGGGGTCGCGTGGTGCTGAAGATTAAGCGGTTGGGGAAGGCAATATAATGACGCCACTAACCAATCTGTGCACTGTTAGTAATAATGGTGGCTTTGTCTCAATCACTGGAGGAGCCCTGGGGCATTGAAGCCGGACAGATCCAGAGATCCAGCTTAATAGCAGTGTTTGCAGGCTCTAAAGCACAGGAGAATGAACACTGTTTTAGACTCTAGAGGCGGCCAGCAACCTGGTCAACAAGCAGTACAGTCATGGCCAAACGTTTTGAGAATGACACCAAAATTATATTTTCACATGATCTGCTGCCTCTGGTTTTTATTTGTGTTTGTCTGATGTTTATATCACATACAGAAATATAATTGCAATCATATTATGAGTACCAAAAGGTTATATTGACAGTTAGAATGAGTTAATGCAATAAGTCAATATTTGCAGTGTTGACCCTTCTTCTTCAGGACCTCTGCAATTCTCCCTGGCATGCTCTCAATCAACTTCTAGACCAAATCCTGACTGATAGCAGTCCATTCTTGCATAATCAATGCTTGCATTTTGGCAGAATTTGTTGGTTTTTGTTTGTCCCCCCGTCTCTTGATGATTGATCACAAGTTCTCAATGGGATCAAGATCTGGGGAGTTTCCAGGCCATGGACCCAAAATCTCTATGTTTTGTTCCCTGAGCCATTTAGTTATCACCTTTGCTTTATGGCAAGGTGCTCCATCATGCTGGAAAAGGCATTGTTGGGTGCCAAACTGCTCTTGGACGGTTGGGAGAAGTTGCTCTTGGAGGACATTCTGGTACCATTCTTTATTCATGACTGTGTTTTTAGTTAAGACTGTGAGTGAGACGATTCCCTTGGCTGAGAAGCAACCCCACATATGAATGGTTTCAAGATGCTTTACAGTTGGCATGAGACAAGACTGGTGGTAGTGCTCACCTCTTCTTCTGCGAATAAGCTGTTTTCCAGATGTCCCAAACAATCGAAAAGGGGATTCATCAGAGAAAATGACTTTACCCCAGTCCTCAGCAGTCCACTCCCTGTACCTTTTGCAGAATATCAGTCGGTCCCTGATGTTTTTTCTGGAGAGAAGTGGCTTCTTTGCTGCCCTCCTTGAAACCAGGCCTTGCTCAAAGAGTCTCCGCCTCACAGTGCGTGCAGAAGCACTCACACCAGCCTGCTGCCATTCCTGAGCAAGCTCGGCACTGCTGGTAGTCCGATCCCGCAGCTGAAACAGTTTTAAGACACGGTCCTGGCGCTTGCTGGTCTTTCTTGGGCGCCCTGGAGCCTTTTTGACAACAATGGAAGCTCTCTCCTTGAAGTTCTTGATGATGCGATAGATTGTTGACTGAGATGCAATCTTTCTAGCTGCGATACTCTTCCCTGTTAGGCCATTTTTGTGCAGTGCAATGATGGCTGAACGTGTTTCTTTAGAGATAACCATGGTTAACTCAAGAGAGAAAAAATGATACCAAGCACTAGCCTCCTTTTAAAGTGTCCAGTGGTGTCATTCTTACTTAATCATGACTGATTGTTCCATTAACACAGGTGTGGGTGTTGATGAGGACAGGGCTGGCAAACAATCACTAAAATGATGTTAGCTGCTCCTTTTAAGGCAGGACTGCAATGATGTTGAAATGTGTTTTGGGGGTTAAAGTTCATTTTCTAGGGAAATATTGACTTTGCAAGTAATTGCTGTTAAGCTGATCACTCTTTATGACATTCTGGAGTATATGCAAATTGCCATTAGAAAAACTGAAGCAGTAGACTTTGTTAAAATTAATATTTGTATCGTTCTCAAAACATTTGGCCATGACTGTACATTAAAAATTAAAAGTCCCTTCATTATTCATTTTCTAAGCACTTTGCAATGTTACCCCTTTAACAAGATAAAAAATAACCCTTTAAGAACTATAAATAAATTAGCTGTTTAAAAAGGCGAACTTTCTACTTCTGTTCACTAATTGGACTTAAAATGTTTAATAGTCTGATCACTGGTCACCGGAGTTTCAATGTGCACTGACCATGGAGGTGATGCTGGATTCTTCAGCACCATGGAGAGCGGCGCCTTCACTATGCAATTTGCGTAAGTACCTGGGACAGCCCCTCATTGAGGACACTGCCCAGCAATGTGCTTACGCAAAATGCGTAGCATACACGCGCTGACAGCCAGGAGCCACCGGCTTTCAGCAAGAATTACAGAAAGCCGGCAAATGCCGGCTAAACAAAAATATAGCACATTAACCCCTGAATCACCAATGGATTTAGGCACCATGTCTCTATGGAGGGTCGTCACTCCCTAGAGACATGGTACAAACATAGTAAACACATATTAACCCTTTATTAACCAAGGTTAAATACAGCATATGCAGCATCTGTGCTCATATGCCGCACAGATGATGCATATGCGGTTTAACCCTAAAAAAAAACATATAGATGCCCAGCAACTGGGTGCTTATTAATCATCTTGCACCGCTGACACAGTGGTGCAAGATGATTAATTACTGTACCAGGAAACCGGAACATTCATACTCTACGGCTTTGACAGCCGAGGAGTTTGAATATGCCGGTAAATGCTCTCCACGGTCCTGAAGTTTGCTTCAGGACAGCATCACACTCACAGCACACACACCCAAAACACGCATCACACTCTCTCATCACTGTAGTGCATCAAAAACGCTTCGTGTTTGATGCACGACAGTGTGCCTCCAGCCTAAATCTAGGAATCTAGATTACATTCTCCACGAGAGAGAGAAAGATTCAGAATAACACACCGGAAGATGAAATATCCAAATAAAAAATTAGGCAACTTTGGAAAAAAAACTGGCAGTAGCCTTAGTTCAGCAACGTCAAGGAGGAATTTAAAGAACGGGTCCATAGAAAACAAAAAATTAAGTTTCTCCAAAGACAAAGCAGATGTTATAGCAGGGAAAAAAGTAATCTTTAAGGATAAGAATTTATCTGCGCCCTCTTCCACATGTTCACAGGAAAAGCTTAAATAACATAGGACTAAAGTCCCTGTCACACACAACGAAAGCGTTAACGAAATCGTTGCAACGTCGTAACGACATCGTTGTGTGAGACATTTACCAACGACTAACGATGAGGTCGTTCATCGTTGGTCATTGGTAAATGACCTGGACAATAAATTTATCGTTAGTCTCCCGCTGGGCAGCCAGCATCGGCGTGTATGACAGCGGGACACCAACGATTAACGATCTCCCAGCGCCGCACAGCAAGCGCTGGGAGATGGTAACCAGGGTAAACAACGGTAACTAAGCGCAGCGCTACGCTTAGTTAACCAATGTGTACCTTGGTTACCAGTGTTTTCGCTGGGGCTGATTGCTGGCGAGTCTGCCTGTTTGATAGCTCACCAGCGATCAGATAACGATGCCAGGTCGGATCGTTGGTCGGATTGCTGGGACATCGTAGCGTGTAACCCGGCCGCAAGTCTAAATTTACTAGGTCGTAGGATGGGAAGTCTTTTTTTTTTTCTCTTTAACAGGCAGGTAGAAAAGATTTCCTATACCAAAAATTTCTAATAAGTTGTTTTGTCACAGGAATAGAGATGGTTAGTCCATTCTAGCAGACCTCTCCCTGAAGTTCAGAGACAGAACATACATTCTAGCAGGCCGATTCAGACCACGTACACCAAGAAATTAGAAACGGATCAATCAAAAAAGTGGAAAAGGCCGAAGTATGAATCTTCAAGGTCAATGCATTCAAGCACCTTAAAAATACTTCTTGAAAGAAGATTACCATACTGTTAGAAAGTTGGCATTATTCACTGTTTAGAAGGAATATTAAGCCGAAAGACCATTCAATCCCACTGTAGGCTTTTTTGGGTGGGTTCAGACATGGACTGCGACAAGGACCTCATATTGACAGCCCAATAGATTTGAAATTGGATAACCTTCAAGATGGCAGGTCGAATCTTTTCAGTTCTTGGCAGAAGGCTAATTCTGCAGTGGGGGGGGGGGGGGGTAAGTCTACAGTAAGAAAGAAACCCAGCATTGGCTCATAAGGTCCAAAAGTCTGCATGTGCAGTTACTGACCTGAGGCCACTCCAGCCAAGTTTCTGGTCACTAATAAAGAGTAAGGGAAAAACATTTCTCAGGAAATTTATAACAAAGCTTAAAAATGTTTTGTTCTTAAGTGGAACAATGTCCCATTATTATAATCCAGCAGTGTTGGAGTTACTAAGATTAGTCATGACAATGAAAACATCTTCAGGAGAGACTTTAATTAGATATTCATGGTAACTGCAGCTATTTCATGTGTTATTCCAGAAAGCTCCAGCAGTTACCATCAGAGAAAGGGGGTTCGGAACCAAAGAGATTTTAGAAAAAAGAACTTGGACTTGCAGATGCTTCTGAACTGCACAGCTGTACTTAGAAGAAGGTAGGCATCCCTCTTGGCCAGAAAGATCTTTCCCACAAGGAGATCACTGAGGAATTTGAGGTTGATGCTGGCAGTGGAGTTTATGTGCACAGTAACTATTAGCTATGGCATTTCCCTGCACAGAAGTTCCTAGTTGTGAGTGTAAACTAATGAGCCCACAGCCATTCTTTACCAGAGCAAACAAATCAAAGGACATCCTTAGACTAGCAAATTGAAGAATGAACCTATGCCAACAGGTGCACTTTTAATTTTGAAGGACGACTCCCCTGTCTACTCTTTCGGAGGATGTTTTCTTATGCCTACATAGCTTTTTCCCAAGTTTTAAAGAACCTATGGCCACCCAGAGGTGTTCACTGGAGCCTCCCATGGTCAACTTTCAATATCTGCAGATTGGATGGACTACAATAATGTCTGTATACTGTTCAGTTTTAGCATGTTAAACTCCTGGAGTCACACTAGTGTATGAAGAGGATCGCACTGAACGGACCCGCTGGCGGCTTTCCTGACCAAGTGTTACAGCTTAACATATATTTCTATGCAGGTGACACGCTCAGGTCAGAAGAGCCACTAGCCTGTCCATGTAGAGCTTGGAAATTTTGATCCTCAATTTAACTTCAACCATTGAGCATTAGAATAGACTTGTCTGTATGGACGTACTTTTTCTTTGCATGATGTTGACCAATCATAAACACTGTCAGTTTTGCTCTACTCTCCCTTCCCACACACAGAGGGGAGAGCTATGAGAGTATTTGTAAGGACACAGAGATCTGCACAAAGGCGTGCAGGGAAAAAGTTCACGCCACCTAGAGACAAATATTGGACTCTAAACTTTACACGCCAATATCTCTATTACCAAGTTGAGAAATAAAAACATTAAAAATGTTTTATTCATGACCAAAGTCAGTGCTCCATTATGTAGTCAATTTAACTTGCTAAAACTCATGAAAGCTTCTATATAAATTAAAACAAAACATAAAATAAACCAATAGGTTAAGGAAACCATCTGTCTCAGGCCACGCAAACCAGAAAAAAAAAAAAAATCCCCCACAAAGGTAGGAGGGGCCATGTACCCTTTTACACAATGCTCACATGCAGCAGTCATACGTTACGTCACAAGTCTTCTCTATTGTTCTACACCAGTTGTTCCCAAACTCCTGACCTTACGGCTCCCAACAGATCATGTTTTTTAGGATTTCCTTAGTGTTGCACAGGTGATGCTTTGATAATGATTCTATCACCTGTTTAATGCTAAGGAAATCCTGAAAATATGAACTGTTGGAGCCGTGAGGGCTGTAGATTGGGAAACAGTGATCTACACAATCACTGAAAGCACCACTCCAGAGTTTTAATTTATTGCATCGCTGGAGTGGTGTTTAAATCCAAGTCCCCTTCCCCCTTGTCTCATACTCATCTGCCGCCATCTTCATCTTTTATTGCTACAGCTCCGGTCAGTCTCTGGAATTTGTGACCTGCCGACAGCTCCCATTGACAGCTGGCGGTGAGAACTCAAAACATCTCTATAATGGCCTTGTTCTGGCTGTCTGAGATGCACTGGAAGCTCGCGACATAACTTCAGTTTTCCGTCCAGTCAGGAGTTACTCTCACAAGATGGCGATGTGGGACCAGAACGGCATCATTTAGAGGTGAAGCTGCCGGAAGGGGAGTACCGTATATACTCGCGGATAAGCCGAGTTTTTCAGCCCAAAAATTGGGCTGAAAAGTACCCCCTCGGCTTATACACGAGTACATAGGCCGCCCGCCACCATCAGTATACATGTGCGCCCCCCCCCCCCCCCCCCATCAGTATCCAGGGCCCCCCCTTGCAGGCCAAACCTGTAGAGTAAAAGCATTATACTTACACCCGTGACCGCCGCCATCCCCGCTCTGCACCGCGCTCCTCCATCTTCTTCCGTCTTCCTCCTCGGTCGCCCAGGCAATGACGTCATTGCCTGCGACAGAGGAGGAAGACGGAAGAAGATGGAGGAGCGCGGTGCAGAGCGGGGACGGCGGCGGTCACGGGTGTAAGTATAATGCTTTTACGTTACAGGTGTGGCCTGCAAGGGGGGGCCCTGGATACTGATGGAGGGGGCACATGTATACTGATGGTGGCGGGCGGCCTGTATACCCGTGGGGCTGCTGCTATATATACACCACTGGGGCTGCTGCTGCTATATATACACCACTGGGGCTGCTGCTGTATATACACCACTGGGGCTGCTGCTATATATACACACCACTGGGGCTGCTGCTATATATACACACCACTGGGGCTGCTGCTATATATACACCACTGGGGCTGCTGCTGTATATACCACTGGGGCTGCTGCTGTATATACCACTGGGGCTGCTGCTGTAACACTGCTGGGGCCTGTATATACCACTGGGGAGGCCTGTATACCACACTGCTGGGGGCTGTATACCTGTGCTGAGGTCCACCCTCGGCTTATACACGAGTCAATAGGTTTTCCCAGGTTTTGGGGGCAAAAGTAGGGGGGTCGGCTTATACACGGGTCGGTTTATACACGAGTATATACGGTATATGACCCGGGGCAAGTGACTTAGATTTAAAGCCCCACTCCAGCACTGAACAAAACAAAAACGCTGGAGTGGTGCTTTAATCTGTCAATTGATTGTTCCGGGAAATGAGAAACACAAGTGCAAGACACGGTTCTTGCAGAAAAAAGCCTCAGCATGGCATGATCACAGCATCTGTATGCAGCCTTATAGGGTCAGGAGGATTTAGTTCATTAGTACTTAATTTGATTAAAAATGCCATCAGTCCCATTAGTCCATAGGAGCAGAATAACCTCATTGTTGTGCTGCTGGTTAATATGTAAGGGAAATGTTATCATCAGAGGTGTAAAACCTGCCAGCAAATGTATTGGGGTATTTAGATCAGTTATACACATTACAGTCACAAACATTAAATTCAGTATTGTGAGGAGAAAGATCTCACCATTTTTAATAAGCTGGCGTCTTAAGTTTCTCCTGAAAGATAACACAATTATTGTAACCAACTCAGACTTTAAATTCTTCGAGAATTATGTGCGACATATACATAGGAATGTCTTACTGACATTCCCTTACTTTAAAGAGAACAAGTCATCAGGCTTTCACTTCCCCTTCTGCAATATGACAGTGGCATAGATCCGGATTCCAGCAATGTGTCAATTACTAAGATACTTGCTGGAGGTTTGGTAAAGTACAGTTTTATCAGCTGTAAAGCTACAAGTTCTCTGGATGACCCGGCCCACACCACTGATTATCAGCTTTCTCCCTATGCACAGTGTGCACAGAAAGCTAACAATCAGTGGTGGGGCAGGGTTATTCAGGGCTCATAATATGGAGGACTACAAGGCAGCAGGTTTACTAGTTCTCAAGTTATTATCACTTGCTGATAAAGTAATGGTTGTAGCAAGACTACAACAAGCAGCCCAGTATGTGATACATTACTGAAATTAGGGTCTCTGTCTCTACAATATTCCACTCTCAAACTAGGTAGCAAAAAATATGACATCAGAGTTCAGCACTTCGTGTTCCCGAATAAAAAACGTTTTCTTTACTTTATTAATAATCCAGTTTAATCCTTTGTGAACAGTTTCACATAGTGATATAAGTGTAGGGGTGACTGCATATGTGGAGGGGACAAAACAATTGAGCTCTGTCCATACGTGTCGACTGTGTTGCATAGCTGGAATCTGTCTCCTACAGGAGCAGCCGGGGCATGCAATCTCTGACAGCGGTCTCTACATACAGTTGTTGCCAGTGAACACGCATGTCCGCTTCCATGGGCTGCCTACAACATAATCGTGTGGCACCAACTGGTTATGATGGCAGCCAGAACCCTATTGAAGTGCCCCATTGCTGCAATCATGACACTCCTGTGAAGCACAGCCACTGTCAGAGCCTCATAGTAGTCCACGATTTACACTATATATTATAAACTGCAGGACAACAATATATATAAGTGATCAGATGATTGCAGGTTCTAGTTCCATAAATGGACTACAAAATGCCTATGCAAGTAATTGGACTTATAAAAAATAAAGAAACGGGAAACACAGAGAAGTCATCCATGTGCTCTCCGTATTGCAATATTTAAAGGGAACCTGTCACCCCCTTTGGGCAGACGTGCCCCACATACCTCAGAAAATAACTTTTATTGTGTCCAGCGCTGGCCTCCTATTGAGTCCGGGCTGCTATTTAGTCCAGGTGGATAAAGTCCTTGCCGCCCCCAGGCTGCAAAACCCGCCCTGCATTTTTTAAAAACTGTGATCGGCACTCGAGTGGCAGCCGCACTCGCACCTGTGAAGTGGAGATGGTGTCCGTGCTGCATTGAACAGTGCACTTCAGTGAACTTCACAAATCGCGCAAGACGTTGGCACTGACAGGCGTATAGTGCATAGTGCGGACGTCTCGCGAGATATGTTAAGTCTCGTGAGACATCGGCACTGTTCAATGAAGTGCGGACACCTGCTCCACTGTCACTCAAGCACTGACCACAGGAGGGGCGGAAATTTTAAAAAGTGCAGGGTGGGTTTTGCAGCCCGGAGGGGCAGCGAGGACATAATCCTTCTATACTAAATAGCAGCCTCCCGGACTGAATAAGAGGCCAGCGCTGGGCACAATAAAAGGTATTTTCTGAGGTATGTGGAGCACGTCTGGGCACACAGAGGGGTTACTAGAACCCCATTTACATTATGTGTAAGCTGGTGGGCACAGTTTAAAATGCCCAAAGAGGGTGACAAGTTCCCTTTAATGGGTAGAAGGTGTAAAGAATTGTTTTTCTTCACAACTGATGCAACAAGGATTGTAAAAACTGCCATGAACCAAAAATAGGTCCAGTCCACCGAAAAAAACAAAACACAAAATATTTTTCATGTTTAAGAAACATCTGAAACGGGGCAAAAGATGCAGTTTTTATAGCAGCTTTATCACCGGGGAACACGTATATAAGAGGGCCCCTTGTACAAGAACAACATATGGGCCCCTTGAAGTAACAGTTCATCACAATGCCAAATTCCTAATGCTTTTGAGGTGGAAATGGGCCCCCTTACCTCTTGGGCCCCTCTGCAGCTGCATAGGTGGCACCAATGTTATGCCCACCCCTGGCCTAAATCCCCCTACAAGACAATGTGCTCAATTTATACTTTGAGCCTATAGACTATTATACGGACATTCTGGAAAAAAGTAACAAACATAGGGACAAAGTAAGTAAAAATGTTAATATTTTTAACAAATCAATGGAACCCACACCAAATCTACAGACAGCATTCACCGAGTGGTGCGATGGTCGAGCAATGCGCATCTCTGTGCCACACACGGCCTATGGTACGGCTGGAGATGCAGCACAATGTTCAGTTGTTTCGCAGTCTCATAAGTATTGAATGTAAGTACACATCCTCCATTCAGATGCAGTTCGGCAAGGGCCTGTTTACAGAAATGGTGGAGGTCCTACTGGGGAACATCAGTGATCAGAAAGTAAACGTGGTAACTTTACCTTGTTCCAGTAGTCAAATTTTGCAGCTTTTTCCTCTTGTTACCTCTCTTAAAAAAAAACCAAAAAAAAAAAACACACAAGACAAAAACTGAGTATTTTTTTTTTGGGGTTGGAGAGACACCTTCATATTAGTAACCAACCAATCTTAGCTCACTATAGAAGTCTATGAAGTTCAATTGGCAATGAATAGTGTGGCATCAGTATGGTGTCAGTATTGGTCACTCATAGTTGCAGCACTGGAAGCAAGAAATTAGCTTGCATACAGCGCTGGGGTCCCGAAGACAAATCTCACCAAAGACAGCATCTGCTAGGAGTTTGTATGTTCTCCAAGTGTTTATGTGCATTTCATCTACTCCAAAAGAAGGAATTTAGATTGTGACAATGCATGTACACATATATGGAAGTTGTTGGCGTTATACAAGCGAGCATAGAAAATACTAAAACGAGACAGAGCCAAAAATACATAATGCCAACATGTAACCTCCTGGAGACAGATTGTATGGGACCCATTCATCAAGGTTCAAGATTTTCCTGAATGGACTATTCACTAAAAGAATACTCAATATAAAATCAGCCGAAGGAAAAAAAACAAACAAACAAAAAAAAAACACATGAAGCAATACTGACTGGAAATGTCAAAGGACACAAAGACATTCCTTAAAGGGATTGTCCATTACTAGGACAACCCTTTCTCATTCCCCATGTTTGATCCCACAAAAATAATTTTATTATTATTATTGTTTATTTATATAGCGCCATTAGGTTCCATGGTGCTTTACATGATGATAAGGGAGACAAGAACAAGTACACTAAATCTAGGCGATCAGGGCGTACAGGTACAGGAGGGGCAGGGACCCTGTCCACGAGGGCTCACAGTCTACGAGGGGCAGGTTGGGATACAGTAGGATGGGGGAGTGTCAGGTATGGGGCGGTCGCCTGGGTCTCATGGCAGGTTGTAGGCTTGACGGAATAGGTGAGTCTTCAGGTGACACTTGAAGCTTCTCAGGGTAGGCGAGTGTCTGACGTGTTCGGGCAGGGAGTTCCAGAGTAAGGCAGATGCCCGGGAGAAGTCCTGGACTCGGTTGTGCGAAGAGGTGATGAGAGGGGAGCAGAGGAGAAGTTCTTGGGAGGAGCGGAGGTTGCTGAGGGTAGGTATCGGGAGACCAGGTCGGAGATGTATGGTGGGGCCAGGTTGTGTATGGCTTTGTACGCCATGGTTAGTGTTTTGAATTGGCATCTCTTGGAGGCGGGGAGTCAGTGAAGGGCTTGGCAGAGGGGGTAGACAGGGGAGTAGCGGGAGGACAGGTAGATTAGTCGGGCAGCGGAATTGAGGATAGACTGGAGAGGTGTGAGGGAGTTAGCCGGGAGGCCATTGAGAAGAAGGTTGCAGTAGTCAAGGCGGGAGATGGTAAGAGCATGAATGAGTGTTTTAGTGGAGTCGTGGGTGAGGAAGGAGCGGATCCGCGAGATGTTCTTGAGCTAAAGCCGGAGGGATGTGGTGAGGGCCTCGATTTGGGGCTTGAAGGATAGTGAGGAGTCAAGGATTACCCCGAGGCACTTGGCATGGGGGACTGGGGAGAGGGCGCAGTCGTTGATGCAGATGGATAGGTTGGGAGGTGGGGTGGAATTTCTTGGGGGGAAGACTATGAATTCAGTTTTGTCCATGTTGAGTTTAAGAAAGCGAGCAGAGAAGAAGGATGAGATGGCGGAAAGGCATTGTGGGATTTTGGAGAGTAGGGAGGTGATGTCAGGGCCGGACAGGTAGATTTGGGTGTCGTCGACGTAGAGGTGGTACTGGAGGCCGTGGGACTCAATGAGTTGCCCTAGGCCGAGAGTGTATATGGAGAAAAGTAGGGGTCCCAGGACCGAACCTTGGGGGACTCCAACAGAAAAGGGGTAGGGTGAGGAGGAGGGGTGGGAGTGAGAGACGCTGAAGGTCCGGTCCGCTAGGTATGAGGAGATCCAGGAGAGGGCAAGGTGGGTGATGCCGAGGGATTCCAGGATCCGGAGAAGGAAGTGGTCAACCGTGTCGAAGGCAGCAGACAGGTCAAGGAGGAGGAGGATTGAGTAGTGGTGTTTGTTCTTGGCGGTCAGTAGGTCATTGGTGACTTTGGTCAGGGCTGTTTCGGTGGAATGGAGGGGTCGGAAGCAGGGCTGTAGGCGGTCGAGGTGGGAGCACGAGGAGAGGTGAGAGGACAGTTCAGAGTGGACGTGCTGTTCAAGTAGCATAGAGGCGAATGGGAGAAGAGATATGGGGCGATAGTTAGAGACAGAGGTAGGGTCAAGTGAGGTTTTTTTTTAGGATGGGCGTGATAAGGGCGTGTTTGAAGGCCGAGGGGAAGGCACCAGTTCTAAGTGAATTTAAAAAAAAGCTTATACTCGCCTTCTGCAGTCATGCTGTCACTCACGTTCCCGGGGCTCACGTGAGGATCTTACATCCCACAAGCCCCGCACCCAATCCCCGCCGGCTTCCCTCTCTTTGCCTTCAGATGTATAAGTAATCAAGGGGATACAAGAGTTGCAGCTGGTCTTTCACTATCTCTTAATGACTTATACATCCAAAGGTGGGGAGATAGAAGCTGTTGGATCGGGGCGAGTGAGACGCAACAAACTCAAGTGAAGCCCGGGCATGCGAACAATCACACCGCTGGAACCGCATCACCGGAGGAGAGTATAGGCTTTTTATTTTAATGGGGCCAAAAATGTGGAATGAGAAGGGGTTGCCCTAGTAGTGAATAACCTAAAGTGCTGTGGAATTAATGGTGCTATATAACTGAATAAATATTATTATATTTAATAGTGATCAGTAGAGAACAACATGAATGAGGCCATCAACATCTAT
Organism: Allobates femoralis; assembly: GCA_033576535.1. Taxonomy (NCBI): domain Eukaryota; kingdom Metazoa; phylum Chordata; class Amphibia; order Anura; family Aromobatidae; genus Allobates; species Allobates femoralis. The sequence continues at coordinate 658,622,138 of JARQOC010000002.1, read as the reverse complement.
CTATCCATCCATCTAAAATACAGATTCCCTGATGCAATAAGACTGATTGATACAGTAAAGTCACTTGGAGGAACCGCACACCAACAAATGTGCTTTTAGGCTACATTCACACGCTGCGCTAGTGCACCGTTATTGCTGCGTTTTCGGTGGATCCACTATGCGCAGTGAAATGCAGTGACGTTGGCCATCCCAGCCAAGTCAACACATTTCACAATTTTGCATTCAGACAGGACGCTTTGTGAGAATCCATTCTTGGGCACAAGAACGGATCCTCACAAAGAATGAGTAAGTCAATTTCTGTGGCATTATCTGCTGTGCGAATTACTCACCTTCCCCGTGATCCCACGGTGACCTCCAGCGATGTTCTCATACTGAGGGCGCCCGCAGGACCTTTGAGTTCTCTGTTCGGTGCTGCCAGGACCTAGCACTGCACCATGTGACTGAGTGACATCACTCAGTCACATGTGCAGGTCCTAGAGGCACCGAACAGGGAATTCAAGGGTCCCACAGCCTTCGGGAATAGAACATCGCTGGAGGTCACCGTGGGATTACTGGGAAGGTGAGTAATCAGCACAGCAGAAAACACTACACATACAAGACTGTTTTGTGAGGATCTGTTTTTGGTGCAGTTTCTGCACCAAAAATGGATTCTTAGGCTGCATTCACACATTGCGTATTTTGCTGCGCTTTTCTACGCGCGCTTTTCAAAATACGCAATGTGCCTTTTGTCTGCCAGCAAAGTGAATGTGAAATTCACTTTGCAGTGCAGACATTGCGCAAAAATACACAGTGCGTTTTCAGGGAGAAAGCGGAGCTGCATAAAGAATTGAGATGTCAATTGTTTACGCAGCTGCTCCTGCGTATTCTCCCTGGGATGTCACAGAGGGGAGGAAGAATCCTGCTTCCTCCTCCCCTCTGTGACAGCTGTGGCCGCCCATTAGATTTCACAGTGTATTAATACACACTGCGAAATCTAAATTAAACAAAAGCAAGTGAATGTAAAATAAAAAAGAATGAATACGTCACCTGTCCGACGCCTTTTCCGGTGTTTGGTCTCCGGTTCTATGTGAGAGGTGTTCTGACAGGACCTGTGGTGACGTCAGAGGGGCGTTCCCGGGCACTCGCGGTCATGTGATACATATCACATGACCGCGAGAAGCCAATCAGCGCTGGGAACGCCCCGGGAACTAAATTCACAGAATTGCTCAGTTCAATATGGAAAGAATTAATGGAACAGTCCATTGAAGAAATGAAGATTTCTAAAACCACTTAGGATGGTGTATAAAATATAAACGCAAACTCGGGCTCCTTTCACATCACATCTGCGTTTATCTGTAACTTGCGGCGGATCTGGCAGATGTCGCCGCTCTGCCAGATCTGCTGCGTATTGTCCAACTTGGGGCACCAATCTTGCAAGCCCTATTGATTCTCTATGGGGCTTGCTGTCAGGTGTGGTAAGTGCGGTTTTGTAGCCTTTTTTTGCGCAGAGTGCCAGATCTGCTGGATCATGCAAAACCGCACTTGCCGCACCTGAGCGCAAGCCCCGTAGAGAATGAATGGGGCCTGCTGGATCGGTGGCGCAAGTCGGCTGTTATGCGGCAGCTCAAGCAACATCTGCCAGATCTGCTGCAAATTATACATATAAACACAGATGTGAAAGGAGCCTTAATTCTATGCCACCAGGGGGATAGGATCAGTGAGGTGCATGACTATAATATGAATTTTTTTTATTTTAAATATTGTTTTTAAAATATTCTGCTGGACAATCTCTTTCATTTGGAACAGAGTTTAAATGCAAGCAAAATTTCTCTGAAAGAAAAGAAAAGCACATCTGTTCAGGTAATGTAATAAATAGAATAATGGAAGTACTTTACCTGCAGTCCCTCAGAGTCTGTAAAATATAAAACACAACATGTTGGTCAACATTCAGCCAAGTACCGTATTTTTTGCTTTATAAGATGCACTGGATTATAAGATGCACCCCCAAATTTGTTGAAGGAAAGGAGAACAAAAAATAATTTTGAATGTTGAATGGTGTCCGTATTATAATGCCAGTGTCCATCTTACAATCAGTATATATGTCTCTCATCCTGGTACATGGCCACCTCCATCCTGGATATGATCCCCCCCCATACTGGAGATGATCCCACATCCTGGTACATGTCCACCCCATCCTGGAGCTGATCCCCCATTCTGGTACATGGCCCTCCATCCTGATACATAGCACCCCATGCTGGTACATGGCTCCAATTCTAGATATTACCCCCCATATTGGTACTTGGCTCCTCCCACCCTGGATATTGTCTTCATGCTGGTACATGGCCCCCATCCTGGATATGGCCCTCATGCTGGTACACGGCCCCCATCCTGGATGTGGCCCACATGATGGTACATGGCCCCCCATCCTGGATATGGCCCCCATGCTGAAACACACTTGAAAGAGAAATAAACTATCATACTCATCTCTCCATCACTCCCTGAAACCCATGCCATCCTTCTGTCTGCTTGTCCTGGGCATTTGATCATGTGAGTGGTGCACACAACGATGATGTCACTGTGATGTGCCGCTCACATGATCGGGGGCACCTGTATGATGCTTTTATGAAAATTGAATAAAGGATTAATGGACCGACTGTGGCACACGATTTTTTTCCTCTCCTTTTTACATGATTGGATGCCAGCACAGACAGAGAGATGGTTGCAGGGCAGGTGAGTATGATCGTCTGTGACCAGGATAGTCACTGATTTCCAGGCAATGAAAGATGCATGGAAAGTACTGGCTATTCATACAGGTTTGCACGGAACTGTGGCTGCTGATCTTGTAGACCTGCTCATCAGGCTCATGCAATATGCGCTGCTTCCCCACCCACCTCTTATTCCAGAGAGGTGATGGACAGGGGAAAGTAATGCATATTACAATGAGCCTAAGGAGCGGGCCCACGAGACCACCCGCTGCTTCTGCAGCCTGCTCCAAAGGCTCTGCTCCCACCAGGACAGCCCCACAGCCAGCACAGCAGCAGATTTGGACTATAAGACGCACCATCCACTTTCCCCCAAAATTTTGTTTGGGGGGGTTTGGGGCTAGTGTATCTTATAGTCCGAAAAATATGGTATGTGGCAAAACAAATAATGAATGATTGATTCATGAATCATTCTTTATAGTTGTTGTGTAATGATCAGTCTTCAGAAGCACACCAACCCCTGCCTCTAGGATTCCTACATGCACTAAACAGATATGGTGTGAATACAAGGGTGGCTCATAATATATAGTAAAAATTTCACATATTCTATACATATGTCTAGGCAAGCTCCAATGTTTTTTTACTATTGGTAAGAAAGGTTTTTGGTAAAATTTGAAGACCCTAATCCAAGTGGAAGGAAACGCTCCATTCAACATGTATTATTCCTTGGAAGTTAATGGGGTTTTACATTTTTACATTTTTGACAACTGCTTTTTTCATCGTCCAGCTTGGAACAAGATTCTCAGTTTGCTACAACTACCTGTGGAAACCAAAAATAAAAACAGCGAAAAACCATCACATTTTTAAGATTCGTAAATTGTTGAACATTGCCTCTTACTCCACCTAGGATGCTGAAACGTTGCCTGTTAACAACTATTAACTAAAGTAAATAAATTATAGGAGAAAGTTGAATATTTCGGGCCACCCTAATGAACACACTCAAAAATCAATCACACAAACAGAAATAACACAGGAACAGAAACTGTAATAAAGACTTACCTTTAACTGTTTTCTGATTTTTATGCCAAGCACAATGTACACTATAAAACACAATTATTATAGTAAGTTAGAGTCTTAATTAGAGCAATGAACTTTTAATTTAAGAGTCAATTTACATACAAGAGCCAAGACTTTGGTATTATGAACCTGAACATCGCACAGAGGGGCGGGCAGAGGAATATATTACATACTATTGACTAGTCAGCACCAGACTACAGAATTTGAAAAGCTTATAGCAACATAAGGAGGCCACGAATAAGAAAAAGAGTTATACTGTATAACCTGAAAGGGCTACCCAAGCCCCATTTCAGGATACTGTTGGTATGATACACAACAATCACCTGACTGATTCCCTTTAACTTTGAGAAGGAAAATTACTAATAGCAAAATATACATATACTGGATTCCATTCTCTGACTTTTCGTATGTTCAAAATGAATTTATCTTATTCTAAAAAAAACAAATTGCTAATTTTCACCGCCAGCAAAAATTGTACAGGGAAGAAAAGTTTTATATAATTATTTTATGCCTATAAAGAATGACATTTAAGACAGTTCACCTGTGTAAATGGGGTGATGTACTGCAGACACTAATGGTTTTTATGCCAGCATCAGAAGGAGGGGGAAGATCATTCAGCATGTCATGCCTATGAGTAAGAACACTTGCCCGAAAAGCTTAACGCATGGGCACTGCATACCCGGGATCTATATACTTTAACTTGTATTACCCAACAAAAATGGGACTTCACTTGTTCACCGGGTGATCAACAACAAGAGCTGGTAATTGGGACTGTTTTTGTCCACTCGTTTATTGATAATCTGCTTATATGAAAGGAGCTGTCTGCACATAATGACTGTTCAATCCAAAACACAGGGGCTTGGAGCACCCTTGGCATGGCCAAACAGTTTAGTCCTTCCCACCTATTTTCTGATTTACCCTCTATTTCTCCCCTAATTGACAGCTCTGATTTTACAGGAGAAAGAGGACAGAAATAGATGGAAAACAAGTAGGTGGGAAGGTGCCCTGGAACTATTTGTCCATGTAGACCTCTATTCTTGCCTCCATTACAGTCTCACTATGAACCAGGATATCCTTTGAGAGCAGTGGCATGAAGTCAGTAGAATACCTGCAGTTGGACGTCTGGCTTGTGGCTCAATGTCATGCAATGTATGACAGCTGGACACCTCTAGCCTTCATGCCACGTAGATTAACAGCTCAGTTATACATTGATTTAGTTGTGGAAACAGTGGTATGGCCATATGTCCGAAGTGTTCCAGAAGCAGTTTTCAGCACAAAAGACACTAACTGCGTATTGGTCATACTACTTTGAGCAGCCTATGTGGCCAAATCATACTACCATGGATGCAGCGTCTCCAGAAAGGTCTCCTATAGAGCACAATAGAGGTGTTGTTTCTCGGCAATTGCAAAAGAAGAAACCAGCACTGGATCTTGATGATTTGCTGCCCAACTGCATTCAGTGTGGCAGAACATTACTCAGATAACCATTACTAACCTCACTGATAGTATACCAATGCGTGTAAAAGTGTGGATGTTGTCATGTGACACTCATACTTAATACTGAATAAATAAAGATGTTTTGAAAATATTGTTTCCATTTTTTAGTCATCATTTGCATAATATTTCCGTTTTTCCATCGTTTGATTTCCACAAGGCCTCAACTTTTTAATCTTGGTGTTGAGATTGAGGAGTTGGTATGATATGATATAAGATACATGCTCATATCTGAATACTCGGCCTTACCACCAGGTCTCTTGACCTGCCTCACCTATGCCTAAAAGATCAAGACTCTTGACTATGGGGTGTGGCCTAGCAGCACATGGCAGAGGTTGCTTAGAGTAGGAGCTCCTGCAAGCCTGGACACTAAATCAGTTCACATAGCTTCCACGGACGGCGGATCACTCTACATCTACAATCCTTCAGCACTGGAGCAGCGGGAGAGCATAGGGGTATAGCAAGGGGGGGCTAATTGCAGCTCCCCTAGGAGGACTAAAAATTTCTTCCTCAGAGACCGGTAGCCTACTGTAGAATCCAGCATGGTGCCTTCTTCTCCCCACTCAGCTCGTGTTTCTAGAAGGGGATCTCCAGCACCCTCGGAGACAACAAAGTATGAGTATCTGCTTAGATGGAGGTGCCTGTGACATATAGAGCTACGAAGTTGCTCATTACATCACTTAGCAAGTCACTACGAGCAGAAATTATAGGGTATGGTAGCTAAGTTGCAGGATGATATTAATGCTATTGGGGGCTGCACAGATCACCTAGAACACAAGCTGGCTGAGCTAACAAGTTCTCACAATGAGCTTATAAACGCTCATGAAGCAGAGGAATGACATGGATAAGCTGCCAGCCATAACCCTGCACTGCCTGATGTTCCCCGTTTTTCTCTGTTGTTTTTTATCCACCCATTTCTGTGCAGAGGTGGAGGTTGGTTGTTTGATTGTGGTTTTTGTATATACCCTAAATATTGTCCCCTTGTTTGACAAGATATGTTTTCATACGTCCAAGAAGTCTGTTGTTTAGTAAGAACTAGGAGTTTTAAAATCTTTTCTATTAATGTTAATGGCTTGAATTCCCCGAGTAAGAGGTCCTTGGTATGGAGAGAACTTAACAAAACGAATAGTGATGTATGTCATTTGTGTTCAGGAGACGCATTTATTAAAGGGATCCTGTCACCTCCAAAACACCACCTAAGCTACAAAATTATGTCCCTGCAGCATCCTACCACCATTCTCATACTCCTTTTGTGTCCTAGCTTTCACCAAGATCGCTGCTTTCAGTTAAAAAAAAAAAATTATTAATATATATATATATATATATATATATATATATATATATATATATTATATATTATATATTATATATATATATATATATATATATATATATATATATATATATATATATATATATATATATATATACATACATACATACATACATACATACACATACATACATATTATATTATATATATATATATACATACACATACATATATACACATACACTAAAGATCTATACGATACCTTATCCAACCTTCAATCCCTTGAAAAGGAGAATGAAGTTAATCTTTCAGGAATTCAAATACAAAAATTTGAGATGCGAGAAAACCATCTCCGCTCCCTTCTGCTCCTTAAGTATGAAAAAAATTAAAAAAAGAAAAAAAACAAAGCTAAATTTTACAGTTTGGGAAACAGAGCTGGGAATTTACTGGCGAAAAAAGGGCGAAAAAGGGTGAAAAAGAAGTAAAGCCAAAATAAGATTTCTCACATTATTAAACAGGATGGCTCAAATGTACGTAACCCCATATCTATTGCTAATGAATTCCGATCCTTCTACCAAACACTGTACAATCTTAAAACCGACCCTACGATGTCACAACCCACTCATTCTAGTATTCCCTCTCCCTAAACTTTCCCGCTCCCAATTACATGTTCTAATGCTCCCCTGACAGAATTAGAAATCCTTCAAGCCGTCAACTCGATATAAAAACGTTCTGCCCCAGGTCTGGATGGATTCTCTAACTTGTATTTACTGCCAATTTGCCCAGACGTTTGTCCCATACATGGTAATAGTTTTTAACTACTGGCAGACCAATATCATGTTATTTAACTTCCCCCAAAATTGCTATGTTCCTTGTGCTCGCTTCGGCAGCACATATACTAAAATTGGAACGAAAATTGCTAGGTTCCTGAAATCACACTCGCCATTATATTGGCAAGGTTATCTCAAGGGAGGCGATATGGGGCACATCTGGTGGCATTGTCCCAAGATCCAATCTTTTTAGGTAATTGTAGAGGACATCTTCTTACTCTTGCTGATTAAGATTCCTTTCACGGGGGCGTGGCCAGCTGATGAAGGAGTAGGACGCACGTCTGAGTCGCTCCGCTCCCGACTCCCCATAAACCGCCATTATTACCTCCTCACTGCCGGTTCCACGCATATGGGCAAGGCAAGGAGGACTCAGGGAGCCTCCGGGACCGATCTCCCCAGCAACAGCGGTAATCTAGACCGCTTTCTCCGCTCCTCCAGCGCCTCCAGCCACACACACAGCGGAGTTAAGATGGCGGCGCCGTCCCAGCACAGTGGACATGAAGCGCGGGAATCCAGAGACCGAGGCAGCCGCTTCACTCCTCTGCAACCAGAATCTGATGAGGACTCAGCCCAGATGGAGGACGCTGTAAATCTTCCCCCCACCGAGCTAAGTAAACTTTTAAAACTTCTCCCTACAAAGAGGGACCTGGACAGACTGGCTAGCAGGCTGGAGGGCTCATATAGGAGAGAGCTGCAGACCCTTAAAACTGAATTCACTGCACGTATAGAGGATGTGGAGGCTGTGCAGGAGGGTGCACTTTCTGAGCTGCAGGCACACAGAGAGTTATTGGAGATGCACACCACTATGATTGAGGACATTCTTTATGGTCAGGAAGACATAGAGAACAGAAACAGGAGGAACAATGTTCGCATAAGGGGGCTCCCTGAATCCGTCTCTCCAATAGACTTAAAATCAAAAGTGCAGCAACTATTCAACACCATTCTGGGGGATCCCATAGATTCAGAGATCGTTATGGACAGAGTTCATAGAGCCCTGGCCCCTCGGCCATCTGCTGAAGCTAGACCTCGAGATGTAATCTGCCGCCTGCATTATTTTACCACCAAAGAAGCTATTATGCAGGAGGCTAGACAGCAAGGACCCATTAGGTTCCTGGACGCTGAGATTACTTTGTTCCCAGATCTGGCGAGACGCACTCTGCAACAAAGAAGGGGTTTGAGGCCTCTTCTGACCCTTCTTAAGGACAGCGGCATTGTCTACAGATGGGGCTTTCCCTTCCAATTACTAGCCCACAGGGATGGAAAATCAGCTTCGTTCCGTAGAATTGGCGACCTCCCCGCTTTTCTGAAGACCTTCGATCTCCCTCCAATTGAATTACCAGACTGGCCTGCGTCTCATCATCTACCTGCACCCCCTCTTAGATGGCAAGATAGGCGAAGACCCCGGAATCAGGCGAACCCGAATTCCTGAAAGTCCTTGGCTCTGTATCTAAATGGCTTTGACCTGCTGTGGCCTGGATCCTTAATCTGACTACTCATTCCTGTCCTTCTGATTAAACCGGCTCCCCTCCCCCCCCCCCCCCCAACTTTGTCGTCCCTGTAGATCACCCTTTTATTACCCCCTCTTTCCCCTACCCCCTTCCTTTCCCCCCCTCCCCTCTCCCTTTGCCTTAATCTTTCCTTTACCCCCCGCCCCTCACCCCTCCCTGTTGGGCCGACCAGTATGTTAAAAGTCGGCGGTCTTAATCATTAGTTATGCAGTTAAATTGGTTTTTGGGATGTAGCGGGAAGCAGGAGCGGCCACCTCTTTGGCTCCCGAAATCCCCCATGTGTGCAAGACAGTTGATGTTCTGTCTTAAATTGCACAAGACGAGTTTCTTGTTTTTTGTAACACAGTTGATCTATAATATGCACCTAATCTTTACTCTCACTCTATCTCTTTTCTCTCCTTTTCTCCATCTTTTTCTATCTAACTTCTCTTTTAGGGACAAAGTGAACCTTGCTTTTGCAACAGGAGTTGTGTTAGCTGATGATTATGGCTGATTTAAAATTTTGTTCATTCAATGTGAGGGGGCTGAATATTCCACAAACGGCGTCAGGTCCTGTATTCAGCTCACAAAAGACGGGTACATGTTCTGATGCTCCAGGAAACCCACTTTCGCTCTGGGTCGGTGCCTAAATGTGAATCACCCCTTTACCCCATGTGGTTTCATAGCACCAACCCAGAGTCAAAATCAAAGCGTGTGTCCATTGGATTTCACAAGTCATTTGTCCCCTCTATATTGAAACAAAAGATAGACCCATTAGGTCGTTATATATTCCTCATGGTATCAGTTTCCAATCGTACTTATGTTATTGCAAATGTCTACTTTCCAAATAGGAGGATACGACAGTTCGGTGTGGGATTCAAGTCGGCGTTACATGGCTTCGCTGATTCGGCCCAGATCATCTTGGGCGGTGATTTCAATTATCCAGCTGACCCTATTCTAGATGTCTCCAGGGGTAAGTCCAGCCGACCTGTGCCATCTCTCCACCGCCTAGGGAAACAATGGGAGGGACTCTCATTGGTAGATGCCTGGCGCACACTAAATCCAGAAACCCGAGACTACACATACTTCTCGTCAGTGCATTCCAACTATTCCAGAATTGACAGATTCTATATATCTCACTCCCTTTTAGACTCCCACCTGCGTTCAGATATAGACAATATTCTACTCTCAGATCATGCTCCAGTATACCTCTCTCTGGGTCTTTGCGCGGACACTGCTAGGGAATATTCCTGGCGTCTAAATGAGAATCTATTACGCGACCCCACGTGTGTTGCAGATATTGAAAAAGCCATCTTTGAATTCTACGAGGTCCACGAAACTGACCCTACCCCTAAATCGGTAAAATGGGAGGCTCTCAAGTGTGTCCTCAGGGGGCTCTTTATCTCTCATGGATCACGTCTTAAAAAATCTAGAGCAAATGAAATAAATCATTTGTTGCAATTGATTTCCACCCTTGAGGCCCAGCATAAGACAGACTCTTCCTCAGAGACACTCACTTCCCTCTCTACTGCCAGTCATAAACTCTTAAACATACTAGACGCAAAGGACAGGCTATTCCAAAATAGACTTAATTCTCGTTTTTTATTATTTAGGTAACAAAAGGGGTAAACTGCTAGCTAGAGCTCTCAATCGCAGAGAGAATAGGTCTACGATACTACACATGAGAGACTCTGTTGGGAAGGTGGTTCACAGAACGAGAGACATCCTGGCAGGTTTTCGTCAGTTTTACTCTGAATTATATAATCTGAAGGGGCCTTACAAGGATATGCCACTACCTCTTCTGAGACAGAAAATGGCCTCGTATCTAAGAGGTTGTGGAATGCCTACTTTGCCGCAGTCCGCTATAGATGCGTTGGCCAGCAAGTTCTCGATCAGTGAAATCGAAGATTGTATCAAATCCATGAAAGTGGGCAAATGCCCAGGCCCTGATGGATTTTCCGTCAGCTTTTATAAGAGGTTTCAGAAGACGTTGGCCCCCAAATTTCTCGAGGTCTGCAACGCAGTGGCAGGGGGTGAAACATTTCCGCCGCAGGCTCTGATGGCGCATGTCGTTGTCATCCCAAAGCCAGATAAAGATGCCTCTCTTTGTGGGAATTACCGACCTATCTCCCTAATCAATATTGACATTAAGGTTTATTCTAAAGTGCTAGCGAATAGACTAAAAATGTATCTCCCAGAATTGATTAATGCTGACCAGGTGGGGTTTGTCCCTGGGCGGGAGGCAAGGGACAATACCATCAGATCCATTGCTTTAATAGATGGAGCCAGGAGACGTGGACTACCCATGTGTATCCTGTCGTTGGACGCAGAGAAGGCCTTCGACAGGGTACACTGGGTGTTCATGATGGAGTCTCTACGATATCTGGGACTTACAGACCCCACTATTCACAGTATAAATGCTCTATATACTAATCCTACAGCACGTATCAGAGTTAATGGTTCCCTGTCTGAGCCTTTCACAATTAAGAACGGTACCAGGCAGGGATGTCCTCTGTCCCCCTTTCTATACACAATCTGTATGGAGTCGTTGGCCTCATCGCTCAGGGGCAACCCCTCCATAAGGGGTGTGGGCGGGGGAGCGAGAGAGCATAAAGTAGCTCTCTTTGCTGATGATCTCCTCCTATATATTACCAATCCCCCGATCAGCATCCCAAACATTATGTCGGAACTAAGTAAATACGGCCTCTTAAGTAACCTAAAAGTCAACATGTCCAAGTCACAGATATTAAACGTTTCACTCCCACACCTGGTAACCCAACTTCTGAAAGAAGATTTTCCATTTAAGTGGTCAGGAGATTCCCTACCCTATCTTGGCATCAAAATAACCCGTGACCCTGCAGAACTTTACAAAATGAATTTCCTCCCAATGATGTCTCGATTAGAGGCAGACCTGGTGAAGTGGAACAAATTGCCTCTTTCATGGTTAGGACGGATTCAGGCGGTGGGAATGAACCTCCTACCACGTATTCTTTATTATTTCCAAACCATCCCCCTTAGGCTTCCTGCGGCCTACTTTTCAAGATTAAAATCTAAAATACTGAACTTTATATGGTCTCATAAAAGGCCAAGGATCTCTTTCCGCACTCTATGTAGACCCATAAAAAGGGGGGGCTTGGGGCTACCAGACTTTCCAACTTATCACTCAGCTACTCTGGGGGGGTGTATCTTGGATCTGTTTAGGCAATCAGATAAGAAGCGATGGGTGGGGGCTGAGACTTTGTTCTCGGTTAGTCCCCCTCAGGCCTTGGTGTGGTGGGAGGATTCGAATACGCCTAGGGGTACCCCGTTCGTCACCTCCCAATTACATTTTTTCCTCCATAGTCACAATCCTCACCTACACCTAACGTCGTGGCCGGGCCCTATGACACCCATTTTCGGGAACCCTCAATTTCCAGTTGAGGAGGGTAGGTCCCTTTTTCTAAACATTCCTAAAAGTGCATACCCGACAATTTCCAATTATACGACACCTGTCAGTGTTAAAGCTCTACCTGCCATGTACCCAGGGGAAGAACCGTCACCTGATGCCTGGTTGTTACATGCCAGACTAGCAAGTTATATAAAATCGCTTAAGAAGGATTTAGTATTTCGTCCCTTGACTGTGTTTGAGCGGAGATGCAGGGGGGGTGAACCCTTGGAGCACGCGGTATCAGTTCTATATAACTGGTTCCGGGACACTGAAATAGAAAGAACAACAAGAGATCTTCCTTTTGTGCGCAGGTGGGAGTCAGACCTGGAGAGACCTCTTGCTCCACACGAGTGGGAGAAGGTATTTACCTTCTCCAACAAAGCTTCTGTCTCAGCTGATGCTCAGGATAGAAATTATAGGGTGGTGGCGAGGTGGTACAGATGTCCGGCGGACCTAAACAGAATATACCCAGAATCGTCACCTTTGTGTTGGAGGGGATGTGGGGGAGTAGGTTCCTATCTTCATATCTGGTGGAGTTGTCCGCTCATTAGTGTGTTCTGGGCCGGGTTGGCGGACCTTTATCAGAGAGTCACGTCTGAGAATATAACACTAACGCCAGAGCTGGCTTTGCTGAACTGTTCAAGTATGTCTTTAGCCAAATTCAAAAAAGGTTTATTGAGACATTTTCTAACTGGAGCCAGACACCTAATTTCAATTCATTGGAAGCAGATAGTATGTCCCTCGCGTATGGATTTAATAGAGGAGTTGAATAAAGTGTATAGATTAGAGGAATTAATCAACTTCTCGATGTTTGATCCTCAATCCATTGATAGACATTGCAGGATCTGGTCCCCTTGGATATTGTATCGGGAGACTCCAGGGATGCGTACATGGCTCACAGGGATAGACAAGAACATATGAACAAATTTAGAACAGGTTCAATGTATAACTCACTCCAATATTTAATAGGTTGTGCAGGGTCTGCCTAATCAGGCCTATATCTACTAAGTCCTTTCTTTTCTATTTCTTTACTCTCTTTTTACATTCCTTACTTTTTATGAGTCTTATATCCCTTCTATCTCTTTGCTTTCCTCTCTTCGTTCTTTTCTTTACAGTATTTATGGGTATTTTACCCCGTTTTTGTTCAACAAATAATTAGTGGGTCAGTTGGATATTTCCCACTTTACTTACTCTGCTCAATTCTATTGTATGCATACAGTGACATTGTGAAAATGGGAGCAGATCACAAGAAGTATTGTATTTCTGAGCCATAATCTCAGTGTTGTTATTAATTATGTATATTCTTTTCAATAAAAATTGATTTACCAAAAAAAAAAAAAAAGATTCCTTTCACTCTGACTGGTCCCATGGCAGTACCGGGGATAGGCTTGGAGGATTTACCATCTACCCTTGCACCTATAATTACACACATTTTAATTGCAGCAAGACAATGTCTTACTAAGCATTGGAAAGACACTACTCTCCCTTCCAGAGAAGAATTAATCACTTGAACTTACACTTTCAATATGAACTGATCTTGGCACATAATCTCAAACATAAAAATCAGGTCATTAACCGGTGGGACCCTTTGATATCTCTGGTTTATGCTCATCTCCTTATTCCCTATGACTGCCTTGGACACATCATTTATGGTCATTCTTGCCCATTGACTCACTTATCTTTACATCCATCTTATAGCTGAGTATTTCTGCAAACTTCAATATGCCATAATGTTTCAATAATTTTGAATAATCCCCCACCTCTCCCCTCTCCTTCAGCCTTCCCCACTCCCTTATCCTCTTTATTCCTTCCCACTGTTAAATTGTTGGTTGGATCCTAATGTTACTCGATAAGAATGTATTGGTTAAAAAAAAAAAAAAAGAGTCAAGCTGCTTTTTGCAAAATGAGCACGGATGGCGATTACAAATGGTTTACATTGCTCTCACCAAGTAGTGTGTCAGAGCTGCTGTCAGCGGCTGCAGAAGGTTTGGTTTCCAGGAGTATTTTGCTCTTCCTCCCAGGCTGTTCTAATTTTGGGAGCATGCACCGTAGAATAAAATGTGATCCTAAAACGCTGTCACCCAGACTAATACTGGGTGCACGGCAGAGTCGGACAAGTACCCTAAATTAATAGATTCTTTAGATAAGACGATACAATACAATATGGCACATTATTAAAATAGTTAGTGATAAAAGGAAAATCTGGCACCGGACCAAATTCTTCAATATTTGTGTTTTATTTTTTAGTGCATCACACAAATAAAATGATCATATCATGGGACCACAGCCCCAGCAAGACGCTGAACATGTTTCGGACATAGTCCTTCGTCAGCAGCATAAAATCACAATGACAAAATTTCCTTTTTAAACATTCAGAGACACACATAATTAATTACACACATGTGAAACATATTCTACTCATGACGTAGGTTGAAGACCTCCTACTTTGTTTTTTCATTTAATTATAGGAGCCAATCTGCTTTAGTTACACAGTTATATTTGTGTTGGGATACAGGTTAAATATACATGAATCAATTTTTTTTTTTTTTTTTTTTTTCCCTCCATGTATACTTCTATTAGAATCCCCATATACTTTGTTTATTTATGGGAGTTAAATTTCTGTAGTTATATGGATTTTAGTAAGGTTTTTTTTTTTTTTTTTTTTTTTATATATCCTTTTTAGTAAAAGTATGATAGGTCTGTTCGTAAATTTAACCCATTAGGTTGTCGTGTATTGAGGCTGAGTATCCACTGAGCCTCGTGTTCCAATACGCGGTGCTCATTGTCTCCACCTCGTCTTAGATTTGACACCCTTTCAATACCTTTCACTATTAAACCACTTACATCTCCATAATGTACATCCAGAAAATGTCTGGAAAGGTTTGACATTCCCCTGCGGCTGGCGCGCAAATCAGGTGTAGCAGATGCAATATGCTCTGCTATTCTTTTTTTCATTGGTCTGGTTGTACATCCAATGTAGTCCTTGGCACATATTGTGCATGATGCCATATAGACTACATTGGTTGTATTGCAATTTATATAGGCACGGATGCTATATTGCTGTTTTGTAACCCTATTCATAAACAACTTAGTTACATCCATATGCCTGCACAAACTGCATCTTGTTCCGCCACAGCGATAATTACCCACTGTTTTTAGCCATGTTGGTTGTTTTATGTTACTTCTAAATTCTGAGGGTGATATTATGTTGCCGATACTCAGAGCCTTTTTTGGAACACATCTGTATCCTTCTTTAATGATCTTACCTAGGATAGGATCTTGGTTTAAAATAGGTAAAGTTCTTTTTAATGCATGCACAATTTTATTATAATCCACGCTATAATTTGTGGAAAAAGTAAGTAAAACCTCAGTTTTTCCTTTCTCCTTACCCACTTTATCCTCTAGCAGATTTTGTCTGGTTCGGCTTTGTACTTTATTTAGGGCTCTGTTCAGACAGTGCGGCTTATATCCCCTATCAGTTAGACGTTTACAAATGTTAGTAGCCTCCTCATTGTAGGAGCTTTCCTCTGAGCATAATCTCCTTGCTAAGTATTTCTGAGGTTACACGTGCAATAGAGGCTCTGGAATATTTCCTGGGTAATACTACAGCTTTTTCATCAGACCTATGTCAGTTTATCATAATGTGTGTTACACATTTACTTACTACCAACTTCTTTAGATTTGATGAAAAATACTATCTGCAATTACAGGGTTGTCCCATGGGAGCGGGATTTTCACCATCCCTCGCTAATATCTATATGATGTTTTGGGAATTAAAATTCATACATAATATGAACAACCCATATATAGATAGTATAAAATGGTGGGGAAGATATTTGGACGACATAATAATTATCTGGTCGTCTAATGATAATGTACCTCCCCCAACCTCAGAAATACTTAGTAATTTCATCAGATATATAAATAATAATAGGTATAACATCTCCTTTACATCAGACTTTTGCAAGGAGTCTGTCTGTTATTTAGATGTGGAACTCACAGGAAATCCAGAGCTGGGAATCATTCACACTAAACTCTATAGAAAGCCAATCAGCGGCAATGCTGTTCTACATGCTGACAGCTGTCATCCACAGCACGTAGTCAGTAATCTGCCTGTAGGAGAGCTAATCAGAGCAAGGAGATTATGCTCAGAGGAAAGCTCCTACAATGAGGAGGCTACTAACATTTGTAAACGTCTAACTGATAGGGGATATAAGCCGCACTGTCTGAACAGAGCCCTAAATAAAGTACAAAGCCGAACCAGACAAAATCTGCTAGAGGATAAAGTGGGTAAGGAGAAAGGAAAAACTGAGGTTTTACTTACTTTTTCCACAAATTATAGCGTGGATTATAATAAAATTGTGCATGCATTAAAAAGAACTTTACCTATTTTAAACCAAGATCCTATCCTAGGTAAGATCATTAAAGAAGGATACAGATGTGTTCCAAAAAAGGCTCTGAGTATCGGCAACATAATATCACCCTCAGAATTTAGAAGTAACATAAAACAACCAACATGGCTAAAAACAGTGGGTAATTATCGCTGTGGCGGAACAAGATGCAGTTTGTGCAGGCATATGGATGTAACTAAGTTGTTTATGAATAGGGTTACAAAACAGCAATATAGCATCCGTGCCTATATAAATTGCAATACAACCAATGTAGTCTATATGGCATCATGCACAATATGTGCCAAGGACTACATTGGATGTACAACCAGACCAATGAAAAAAAGAATAGCAGAGCATATTGCATCTGCTACACCTGATTTGCGCGCCAGCCGCAGGGGAATGTCAAACCTTTCCAGACATTTTCTGGATGTACATTATGGAGATGTAAGTGGTTTAATAGTGAAAGGTATTGAAAGGGTGTCAAATCTAAGACGAGGTGGAGACAATGAGCACCGCGTATTGGAACACGAGGCTCAGTGGATACTCAGCCTCAATACACGACAACCTAATGGGTTAAATTTACGAACAGACCTATCATACTTTTACTAAAAAGGATAATATAAAAAAAAAAAAAAAAAAAAAAAAAAAAAAATTGATTCATGTATATTTAACCTGTATCCCAACACAAATATAACTGTGTAACTAAAGCAGATTGGCTCCTATAATTAAATGAAAAAACAAAGTAGGAGGTCTTCAACCTACGTCACGAGTAGAATATGTTTCACATGTGTGTAATTAATTATGTGTGTCTCTGAATGTTTAAAAAGGAAATTTTGTCATTGTGATTTTATGCTGCTGACGAAGGACTATGTCCGAAACATGTTCAGCGTCTTGCTGGGGCTGTGGTCCCATGATATGATCATTTTATTTGTGTGATGCACTAAAAAATAAAACACAAATATTGAAGAATTTGGTCCGGTGCCGGATTTTCCTTTTATCACTAACTACAAGGACTGTGGACGTCCATCCAGGCACCAGTCGGCTTCAAGGTATTCCAGTGAGCATATTCCCTACCCCTTCCCCTGCATTACTATTAAAATAGTTACATGATATTGAGGTGCAGCATCAAAGTCTAGGTGGGTGATTTGTAATGTATCTGTCATATCAGATAAGCTGTCAAGTGCGAGTGGAATAACACTTTCTGGCCATTGACTTGCATGAAGTATAACTATCCAAGTTTTCCCTCTGCAGGCTGCATTTTTAATTTTCAGTCATCTCTGGGCTAGTGGGTGTAAATTACCTTCTATGATGTTCCCTCATCCAGAACATACAGGAAAGATAAATTTCTGCTCTACACTCTCTGTAGCACACAGACATGAAGCATGGAGGATACTATACAGCTGTACTGAGCAATGTAACTGTGAATCCAATACTAAAGTGAAATAAATTTGTAGAACTTTTAGCATGATCTGCCTTTGTCTGCCAAGTTTCTCACTGTGCTCATAACTTCTTACTTCTCTTCTTAGCTCCCATCTCCATAAAGTATAAGATGTATAACCTGACACATTACTTAGATTACAGATTTGAGCTGTTTTTCCAGAATGAATGTAAAGTTGATGATGATAGGAGGAGATTAGTGGCTCATGGAGAACGCAGCATATTTCTCAGCAGTATTGTTTTACACAGTTTTAGAGAACGATCATGATCATTAAATTGCCATATATTGAGAAATTGTACTGACAGCCATAGCGAGTTCTGCACTTTACATTGAAAATTTTTAGCAAACCTGAAGGTCTGACATCAGATTTTCAACTATCAAAATTGACAGTCTACAGTCTATGAACATTTAGACACTGAGAAAGATCATAAACAAAGGCAGTGTTATCCAGATCACTATATATACATGCAATTAGGTTAATGCAGTTGAAAATAAATTGTCACTCACGCAAATTTTTGTGGAATGGGGCTGCCTTTAGCTTTTTTTAGACACGGATAGTGGTAATTTCTAGGACAGGATCGGACATCACAGCCGACAGTTGCTCCTCGTTTCTTACAAAGTGTGCATCGCTGCAAAAAAACGTATGGGTTAAAAAGATAAGAAAAAGTGAAAATGAATTATCAAAAAAAAAAAAAAAAAAAAAAAAAGCAGCTTAAGGAGGATCTTTCACCAAACATTTCACGTTGAACTTTATACTGGATGTAAAGTGGCTGCAGAGAGGTGTAAACATTTTTTTTTATTTTGATTCTCTGTAAAAAAGATATTAGCAATCAAAGTATTTGGGACCTAATAAGTTAAGTTTCATTAAATGCAAATGGGTGTTATTAGGTTTCACTGGGGCGTGGACTTCAGCCTGTACGAGTTGCCCAATCACAACAA
Organism: Allobates femoralis; assembly: GCA_033576535.1. NCBI lineage: Eukaryota > Metazoa > Chordata > Amphibia > Anura > Aromobatidae > Allobates > Allobates femoralis. The sequence continues at coordinate 658,603,101 of JARQOC010000002.1, read as the reverse complement.
AGCAGTAATATAGCAGAAAAAGAACACACCCCAACAACAGGTGTGATATGTAATGATATAGCTCTGATCTTCTTGTCTAAGGCTACATTCATGGGCCGCACTTTTGTGGGGTTTCTTTGCGCGGGCGTATTTTCCCGTGTTTTGCGGTCACGTTTTATAGCGCCGGTAAAAAAAAATGCAGTGCGTTCACACCGTGTTTTTTTACGACCGCATTTTTCCCCCAAAAGTGCAGGAGGAAGTGATGTCACACGGGGGAGGATGAATCCTGTGTTCTTCCCCCAGTGTCGCATGTCGGGGCTGTAGTTTCACTTTCGCAGTGTATCTAAATACATTGCAAAAGCGAAATAAAAGTGAACAAAAGGTATTAAAAATAATAAAAAAAACAAAACACTTACCTCTCTGCTGGCTGTCCCGGGACCCGAGGGGGAGACACACGATCACTGCAAGGACCTGAATAATCTGATTGTCGGGTAGCGATCAGTTGAAATGTCACGTGACACATCAGCTGATCACAGATGACTCAGGTCCTTGCAGCGATCGGACGTGTTCCCCTTGGGTCCCGGGACAGTCGGTGGAGAGGTGAGTATTTTATTTTGAACACTTTTTGTTCACTTTTATTTCGCTTTAACAGTGTATTTAGATATACTACGAAAGCGAAACTACAGCCTCAACATGCCACATAGGGGAGGAGCACAGGATTCTTCCTCCTGTGTAACATCACTGCCTGTTTTTCCTCCAGTGCCCACGATTACATGCACTGGAATTGCGCATTGTCTGAATGCCGATGCGTAATTCCAGCAATTATTGTGGGACCTATGGAGAAAAGCGCGCTAAAAAAGCACCAACATTTGACATGTCGATTCTTTTTATGGATGCGCTTTCAGCCCCAAAAGCGCGTCAGTAAATTACGCAGCGTCTGAACGGCAAAAGTGAAAGTCTATTCACTTTGGCGGGAACACTGACACCGATGCGCTTTTGGGGAAAAAGCACAGCGTATAAATACAGATCAAAAGCGTGACATGTGAACGCAGCCTAACCTTCTGCAGGATTCAGTGTGGGGGGGATAAGCAGTACAGGAGAGTTTATTTGTGACACATTACAAACCATTTTATCAGTTCTCCTCTTCTCCTAGCAGTGGCAGTTTCATATGTTTCTACATACTGCCTCTCATGAAATGAGTCACATTTACGTCTGCTGTGCTTTCAGCTAGTGATAGGCAAACACGCTGATGTTTGGGTTCGGCGGACACACAAGACTTTTTTTTCAAGTCCGAGTCCAGGGGTGAACAAGACTCAAACTTGAGTCCGAACCCCGAACTCGGACATTAAAGTCTTCCGCCTTTGACACTGTAGACCAGGGGTGGGGAACTCCAGTCCTCGAGGGCCGCAAACAGTTCAGGTTTTCATGATTTCCTTAGTATTGCACAGGGATTGGAATCATCACCAGTGCAAGTGATTATGTTATCACCTGTGCAATACTAAGGAAATCCTGAAAACATGCACTGTTTGCGGCCCTCGAGGACTGGAGTTCCCCACCCCTGCTGTAGACCATTCCCTCCTGTTACAGATTCTCTCGTCTCTTGGCATCACAGACTTGGCCCAGTCCTGCATCTTGTATCTAACACATCGGACTTTCAGCGTCTGCCTCTTCCACACCATCTCCTCACCTTGCCCCCTGTCTGTCAGTGTTCCCCAAGGCTCAGTTCTAGGACCATTTCTCTTCTCCATCTACACCTTCGGCCTGAGTCAGCTCATAGAATCACACCATTTGTAGCATCATCTCTATGCTGAGGATATGCAGATCTACCTCTCTGGACCAGACATCACCTCCTTACAGACCAAAATTCCACAATGTCTGTCTGCTATGTCATCTTCTTTTCTGCTCGATTTCTAAAAATAACATGGACAAAACAGAATTCATCATCTTTCCCCCATCTCACTCTACCCCTCCACCACAACTATCCATCAAAGTCAATGGCTGCTCATTTTCCCCAGTCCCGCACGCTCGGTGCCTTGGGCTGATCCTCTCTTCAAGCCACATATCCAAGCCCTTGCCACCTCCAACATAAAAAATGTTCCCGCATCCGTACATTCCTTGACCAAGGAACACTCGTGCATGCTCTCATCATCTCCCGCCTTGACTATTGCAACCTCCTACTCTCTGGCCTGCCCTCTAGCACTTTTGCACCACTTCAGCCTATCCTAAATGCTGCCGCCCAACTAATCCACCTGTCTCCCCACTATTCCCCAGCCTCTCCTCTCTGCCAGTCCCTTCACTGGCTTCCTGTTGTCCAGAGGCTCCAGTTCAAAATCCTAACCATGACATACAAAGCCATCCACAACCTGTCTCCTCCATACATCTGTGACATGGTCTCCCGGTACTTACCTACACATAACCTCCGATCATCTCAAGTTCTCCTTCTCTACTCCCCTCTTATCTCTTCTTCCCACAACTGCATACAATATTTCTCCCGTGCTTCCCCTATACTCTGGAACTTTCTGCCCCAACACATCAGATTCTCGCCCACCGTGAAAAACCATCAAAAGGAACCTGAAGAGCCACCTCTAAGACAAGCCTACAACCTGCAGTGATCCTCAGTCTACTGAACCGCCGCAAGACCATATCTACCCTCTCCTAGAGTATCCTCACCCATCTCTTGTAGACTGAAACCTTGCAGGCAGGGTCCTCTCTCCTTCTGTACTTGTGTGTGCCTTGTATTGCTCATGTTTATTGTACTTGTCTGTGTATGCCCCTTACCACATGTAAAGCACCATGGAATAAATGGCGCTATACTAATGAATAATAATAATAATAATAATAGTGATTTAATAGATTCTGAATTGCAGGTACAAGCAGAGCAACTTATAAAATATATAATCACTGGAGGCATAAAAATAAAAGCAGGGCGATTTGATAGCCTTTGACAATTTTCATGCATAAGTGTAAGCAGCACAGCAGAAATTATTGATCATAGCTCAGTGCACTCTGCAAAATGGTAGATGTATTCACTTGAACATGCAATGATGTCAACTTATATTTATGTATGATTATGCTTTTACCTCATTATGTGAAACCTGCCTTTCTATATATACAAATATCAGTTTGGGTTGCATATCGTATAGGGGACAGAAGTACGTCAAACTTGGGAGTCATGCAGAGAAAAAAATGTTTTTATTATAAAGTTGTGTAGGTTTTTTTTTTTTTTTAATATTTCTGTGGAAAGATTCTCACTTTCTCTTTTTCAAAATTATTGAGTGGAGTTAAGATATACAGCGTGGAGCATTTACCGTATTTGCCCATCGTCCATTCTTAATGCTATGACTTTCAGTACATTTCCCTCTGCTCCATATCTGTACAACTGATGTTTATCTGAATTGAAGATGTAAAGGTACCGTCACACACAGAGATATCTCTGGAGACATTGCTTGCAACTCACTGGTTGCAGTGAAATCATGGACACATTGTTCCATTTTGTTGCCATGTACAAAATAGAACAATGTGTCCATGATTTCACTGTAACCAGTGAGTTGCAAGCAATGTCTCCAGAGATGTCTCTGTGTGTAACAGTACCTTTACAGTTTCTCAGACAATGACTATCAATTCCTTTCTGGTCTGCCTATTCTAAGTGGGTAAAAGAGATCAAAATTCATCTTTCTCTGTGTAACTTAGACTTTGACAACCTTCTAAGTCAGAAGCCCCTGTTCCTGATCTTGAGTCAGATGAGGACACCCGCTACTTTACCAGTAAGTAAAATGAGATGTGATCTGCAGAAAAGGCTGTATGTCTTGTCTTTCATTTTATGTGACAGTTCCCATAATTATTCGTGATAACATGACCTGACCGCGTCTTATACTAATAATCTCTGATAACACTTTGTACTTTGCAGCTCGTTGTACCATATATAAAAACATATGGATTCAGATGACTGGGACACAAGCGAGGACAGTGACTGGCCAGAAATCCAAAACTTTATATCATCTTTTCCAATATTTTCTAAAGTAAGTATTTGGTCAATAAAATGTATAATATCCAAAAATTAAATAAAAACAAAACACAAGAACAATTTTATATCTCTCCGTGCATTTTAGCTATACCCCACCAATATCGAGATGATGACCAATGAAGAGCCCATGTCACCTCCTATGTCAGCTCATGTGTATGAGGTCAGTGAAAATTACTGTGGAGCAGATGTAATCTGTCTGTCAGTTATCATACGTGTGACAATCCCAACACTTTGTTCCCACACCTGTCTATAAAGATTCCTCCACTGTCAGGTCATAGTGACACCACAGTAGTGTCCTCTAATATAGAATCCCATTCCTACATCAGTTTTATATCTTCTCTCATAGTTTCTATCTTGATGATATCAGTCTGTTGGCATGGATTATCCAGTACTGCTCACACCATCAAAGCTGCCCTTCACAGGCCGTCACCGAGGCACTTCAAACATCTCAAGCACAGAAGACCTCCACATCTAGTGTCCTGAAGAAAGTACAGCACATCCACCCATCAATGCTGCATCTTACTGTATGGAAGGCAGGCCTGGACTGATATTCTGGCAAAGCGAGCAACTGCCTGCTGGCTATGAACTGCAAATTGGGTCACTGGTACTGTAAAACAGGTGCTCAGAGGCCTTGTGTGCATGCGCACACACACACACACAGGCACACACAACACAGGTCGCCACATTGCGCACAGTATCCTTTCTGCTCACCAGTCACCGGGATCATAGCCAGCCTTCTGTAAGGACAGAGCTAGGGCAGCTCACGCTGTGGGCGGCCTTCTTTAATATAGGAGACTCTGCTTTCTGGTGAGACTGGTAAGACAGCTCCAGAATTAGAGCAGCTGCACAGTGACCAGTGTGAGGCTATGATCACCCTGGACATTTTTGATCAGTTTCTGGTGGTGTGTTTTTTTTTATAAACTGCTCCAAAAACGGTTCAGTCAAGACGTCTGCCAGTAAGGTGAATGGAATTTTCAATCTGCTGTGCAGACATCAGCATTTTTGACTGCTGCGTTAATGGTGCATTAAGCGCATCCAGAACATAAGGAGTATGTCAATTATTGCTCCGGTTTTCTCGTGTGCTTTCTGCACCAACATCATCCAAATTACTTAACCTCCGCACCGATCCCACGGTGAGCTTCGGTGATGTATTTCTTCCGGGCATCGCAGGACCTGTTGGTAGTTGGGTACGGTATTGACAGGACCTGGCCATGTGACTACCTGAGAACCACATGCTGTAAGGTCCTGTAAGTACTCATACTACTCACAGGTCCTGCCGATGCCCAGGAGGAAATAAAAGTCACCAGAGCTCACCATGGGATTGTCGGGGAGGGTAAGAGCGTGTGGGTTTCAGTCTGTGTGTCTGCCTATGCCCCCCAAAAAACAGAGCAAAAAAGCAGCACAAACAGATGATGCGTTTGTGATGTTTTTTTGCAAAAAGAGGATCCGTTTTTGGTGCAGAAGAAATTTTCATAAGTTCCCGCTGATGGTCTTCAGGCAGGAAGAACATCTGCTACTCCAAGTCCAGAGTAACACCCAGAAACTTCCTTCTCGTTCAGGGGCGCAGTTCTGATTTCTTTAAATTCGGGATCCATCCCAGGGATTGAAGAATCCGAAGAGTTTCGGATATCTGAACCCTGAGAACTGAGGCAGATGGTGCTATAATTAGATGATCGTCCAGATAAGGTACTATGCAGATCCCATGTTGTTGGATGCAGGCTACTACTTCTGGCATAATTTTGCAGAATACCCGGGGAGTCCATCAAATAAGGAGGGATGTTCTTCCAACTACATCAGTACAGGATTGGTACAACTTTTTGCTATAGGTAGGGGTACATTTTTGAAGCAGACAGCAAACCTGGGCTCTTGTCCTTTTAAGATGTGTTTTTTTTCTCTCTATGGGGAGAGAAACTAGAGTGTTACTATCCCCAGGGTTTTTATAGAAACTGGCCATAGACCTGACCCCTGAAACACTCACTGGTGTCCAGAGCTGCTCTGGGTTCTGCAGAAGCAGGAGAAGACATCTTAACAATAGGAGATATACTCACCATCTGAGGTCTTCAGATCGGGTCTTATAGGGTAAGATTAGATCCCCCAGTGAGGGACAGGTGTTCCTCTCCTTGCTTCAGAGTCATGACAGGCTCCACCCACATGCGTGTTCCCCTGCAGCCTGGACGGCCGGGTAGAGGAATCAGGAAGCATGTGCGCTTCACTGTGGAACGCACAACCCGGAAGTGACTCTCGCAGAAGGTTGACGTCACTTTTGGGTCACACTGGCAGGGGAACAAGAGCGAAGCAGGAGAAAACTGGAGAGCTTAGGTTGGTTCTCCGATCAAAGTATCCCTAGCCACCCCACCAGGGAGTGCAGGAAATCCAGGAGGGATCCTGAGTTCTAAGGAGACGGGAGCAGCACAGAGGAGGAGGGCAGAGCCGACGACCACTGCTGCCCAAAAAGTAAGAAAAAATATACTGCGGAAGCCAACCACGCAGCATAGCGAAAAACCTCTCTATGCCCCATGGGGCACTGGAAAGACACTGGCAAGTAGGTTTAGGGAGTGGTTTTTAACCTCTTTGTGCTTTCTGTCCCCCTTTAGCGCGTGGAGACAACCTCCTATGCTGTCGTGGAAGGTGACTGGAGAAAACCCATATCATTGTGATTCTTTGTAACCGTCGACCAAATTCATTTACATTATGGTGCATTGAAGTTGGTTTGAAATGTGAACTTTGGACGTGTAATGCGAGTCGTGCTGCCTCAGCAAAATGGCAAATTCAAATATCTGTGTATTGATCGTGATGCACAGACTGGTCATGGGTCTCCAGTACTTATACTTCTAGATTATCATATCAGTGGGGGGGTCTCTAACACAACACATATCAGCTACTTTCAGCACCTGCTGCAGTTGGATACGCTGGAGTATTGATTTGCAGTACCTGCGAATGGTCACTGCACAGTAAATGGCATTGCGCTTTTCGCCTCCGTTCAAAGTATACACCCAGCCACAGCGAGCACTTTAAACAGCTAATCTGCCAATCTGATATTTATGACCACATCTTAAGTGCTACGTTTTCTGCCACTTCAAAGATTGTTTTAATGAGTTTGAAGTTCTGGAGTACCTCACCTTTTGAACTGCATGTTTAAAGAAGCGCTCTTATGAAATCTTTTATTCCCTAAACCTGTGTAAAGCCCCTTTCACATCAGCGTTTTTCGCTGATCGCGGCAGATGCGGCGGATTTACCGCACTTGCCGCCTAAGGGCCCTTTCACATCTGCGTTTATTTGAAATCGCGGCAGATGCGGTGAAAAAACCGCATCTGCCGCGATTGCCGCATAACCGCTGCACTTGCGGCGCGGTTGCGGTAATCCCCATAGAAAGTATAGGGGGACTTGCGGCAGGTGCGGCAAGTGCGGTTTTGCACTTGCCGCAGGTGCGGCCGCGAAAAAAACCGCGGCTGACCGCGTTTTTTTTTCGCTGCCGCACCTGCCGCAAGTGCAAAACCGCACTTGCCGCACCTGCCGCAAGTCCCCTATACTTTCTATGGGGATTACCGCAACCGTGCCGCAAGTGCAGCCGGTATGCGGCAATCGCGGCAGATGCGGTTTTTTCACCGCATCTGCTGCGATTTCAAATAAAACGCTGATGTGAAAGGGCCCTAAGGGCCCTTTCACATCAGCGTTTTTTTCAAATCGCGGCAGATGCGGTGAAAAAAACGCATCTGCCGCGATTACCGCATACCGGCTGCACTTGCGGCGCGGTTGCGGTTTTTGCCATGCAAAGTATAGGCGGACTTGCGGCAGGTGCGGCAAGTGCGGTTTTGCACTTGCGCAGGTGCGGCCGCGAAAAAAACGATTTGAAAAAAAACGCTGATGTGAAAGGGCCCTTACTGTCACACTTGCGGTTCAAGTGCGGCAAGCCCCATGCAATGTCTATGGGACTTGCGGCAGGTGCGGCAAGTGCTATATAGTTGCGGTTTCGGCATTTGCGGCAGCGGAAAAAACGCTGCTTACCGTGGATTTTTCACGGCCGCAGCTGCCGCAAGTGTAGAAACCGCACTTGCCACACCTGCCGTAAACCCCATAAACGTTGCATGGGGCTTTCCGCAGGTGAAATCGGCCGCATCTGCCGCAATCAGCGAAAAACGCTGATGTGAAAGGGGCCTAACTTTATATATAGTACGAGTGTGGCAATAAACTAAACAATTACAGTCTTCCCCAGTTCCCAGCGCTGCTACGGTCGTTTTCTAGGTCATGTGACTTGTGAAGCAGTTAGATGGAACAGAAGTCAGGTGATCCAGGAGAGGACTGGATATTAAGTAGGAGTTGTGAAAGACAATGATGGGTCAGTATATTACCGCACTAAGGCCCCTTTCACATCAGCGTTTTTCTCGCTGAATTCCGGCAGATTTACCACATCTGCTGTGTAATGGTCGCACTTGCAGCACACTTCATTCTCTATGGGGCTTGCAGTCAGGCGTGGCAAGTGCGGTGTGCCAGATCTGTAAGATCTGGCACAGGAAAAAAAAAATAGAATTAGACTTACCGGTAATTCAGTTTCTAGGAACCTTCCACGACAGCAGAATGGAGGTTGCCTCCCTGCCCTAATAGGGGACAGGAAACACAAAGAGGTTAAAAACCCCTCCCCTTCCTGCACACACCTGTGTTTTGACTGTACACACCCGCATGAAAGCGACCACCAAGTGCAGGAACAACAAGACACCAAGAAGAAATCAGGGAGGGAATCAATGCTGTCGTGGAAGGTTCCTAGAAACTGAATTACCGGTAAGTCTAATTCTATTTTCTCTAGTCACCTTCCACGACAGCAGAACGGAGGAATACCAACGAATATACCTTAGGGGAGGATAACAGCCTGCAGGACCCTCCTGCCAAATGCGAGATCCCGATTGAAGTCTAGCCGGTAATGACGGGTAAAAGTATGGCCCGAAGACCAAGTTGCAGCTCTGCAGATCTGCTCAACCGATGCATCACCCCGCTCAGCCCAGGAAGTAGCGACGGATCTGGTGGAGTGAGCCTTGAGCTTCTCAGGAGGAGAATGACCCATCTGAATGTAGGCCGTGCAGATAGCTTTCTTGATCCAACCGGCGATCGTACCCTTAGAGGCCTTGAGCCCTTTCCTGCGGCCGAAGAGCTGGACAAACAAATTCTGGTCGACCCGAAAGGAGGCCGTCTGCTGGAGATAATAAAGCACCATTCGACGAACATCCAGCGTATGAAGACACTCCTCCTTGGGATTAGAAGGGGATGAACAAAAGGAAGGCAAAACAATGTCCTGCGACCGATGAAAGTCAGAGACTACTTTAGGCAAAAAGTAAGGGTCAAGGCGAAACACCAGACTATCGTCCAGGACCTGAAGGTAGGGCTCCTGGACGGAAAGAGCCTGGAAATCACCCACACGCCTAGACGAAGTGACCGCAACCAGGAAGGCAGTCTTGTGGGATAGCACCCGGAGATCCGAGGAGGACAGCGGCTCAAAGGGTGACTTCGTGAGACCGGAGAGGACAAGATTCAGGTCCCAAGGAGGGACATGACACCGTAGCCGCGGGCGAAGTCTACCAGCGGAAGTCATAAACCGGCAGACCCAAGGGTGAGCGGTCAGACCCTGATCAAAAAAGGAACTGAGAGCCGAGATCTGCACCTTTAGAGTACTGGGGGTGAGACCCAACTCCAGACCGGCCTGCAAAAAATCCAAAATGCGAGCAACATTCGGATGAAGGGGATCAGGAGGGTCAGCCGCACACTAAGACACAAATTTCTTCCAGATCTTCCCATATATCGCATTAGTGACCGGCTTGCTACTCTTCTGCAAAGTGGAGATCACCCGATCCGAGAGGCCTTTAGCCCTCAGCAAGCCGGCTTCAACAACCAGGCCGCTAGGTTCAACTTGGGAAGGTCGGGATGAAGAAGAGGCCCCTGGTGAAGTAGATCGGGTCTCCGAGGAAGAAGAACGGGCCCGTCCTGTGCCAGACTCAGCAGGGCGCTGAACCAGCTGCGACCAGGCCAGAGAGGAGCCACCAGGATCGTAGGAACCCTGTCCAGCCTGATCTTCTGAAGTGTCTGCGGGATGAGAGGAATCGGAGGAAAGGCATAGGCCAGGGAGAACCCCCAGGGATGAGAGAATGCATCCACCCCCAGAAGGCGACCTGACGGAGACAGGGCGAAGAACGACTCCACTTGGGCATTGTGAGGGGTCGCAAACAGATCCACCTCGGGAAGACCCCACCGAGAGACCAGGGAGCTGAAGACCTCCCGATGGAGACACCACTCGCCCGGATGAACGTCCCTCCGGCTGAGGAAGTCTGCCTGGACGTTGTCGGACCCCCGTAAATGAACCGCCGATAAGGACAGGACATGTCGCTCCGCCCAGGAAAAAATCTTTGCAGAAAGAGACGCAAGACTGGCAAACCGGGTACCCCCCTGGTGACGAACATGGGCCACTGCAGTTACATTGTCCGAGAACACCCGGATGTGACGGCCTTGGACAAGAGCACTCGCAGCCCGGAGAGCCTCGTTCACCGCCATCAGTTCTCGAAAATTGGATGACCTGGCACTGACCTGAGCAGACCACCGGCCTTGGAAGTGGCGGCCCGCGACTGTGGCCCCCCACCCCGCTTGCTGGCGTCCGTCGTGAGGGATAGCAATGGAGACTGGTCCCAAGACACCCCCTTCCGGAGGTTGAGGGGTCAGCCACCAGGCAAGAGAGGACCTCACGTGACCTGGGAGAGCCACCCTCCGAGAGAGGGAGGCGGAGGACCTGTCCCAGGAGGACAGGAGAAATTCCTGCAGAATCCTGGAATGAGCTTGTGCCCAAGGAACCGCCGGGATACAGGCCGTCAGGGAACCCAAAGCCGACATGACCTCCCTCAGTGAAGGACGACGGGAGCTCCGGAAGCGAGAGAGCTTCCGCACGAGGTCAACCCTTTTGTCCGGAGGCAGAAAGGACGTCTGCCTGGAAGAGTCTAGAAGAATCCCCAGGAACTGCTTCCGTGTGGACGGAGTCAGGTCGGACTTTGCCAAATTCGGCAGCCAGCCCAGGGAGCGCAAAACCTGAAGGGTGGTGGAAACCGAGAGGGACAGTTGCTGAGATGAGGGGGCCAGGATCAAAAAATCGTCGAGGTAGGGGACAAGAAAGATCCCCAGACCCCTGAGAAAGGAAACGACCTCCGACATAATCTTGGAGAACACCCGAGGGGCCGAGGAGAGCCCGAATGGAAGGGCGTTGAACTGGAAATGAAAAACTCGCCGATTTCGCGAGACCGCAAAACGAAGAAACTGGCGATGATCCGGAGGGATGAGGACATGGTAATACGCATCCGTGAGGTCGAGAGTGGCCATCACCCAATCCTGAGCTACCAAGGGAATGGTGGACCGAATGGATTCCATATTGAATCGATGGTAAACCACAAACCGATTCAGAGGCTTCAGGTTGATAATAATCCTGTAAGAGTGTAGATTGGGCACACCAGAAAAGATGTTGCAAGTCCACAAGTGGGTTGAGTTGAAAAAATACAATATCACTTTATTTGGTCACACAGTACAATAATCAGACCAACGTTTCGGCCAGCAGGCCTTCATCAGGGTACTAATAAAATAACAGTACAGAAACAAAATTGTGTTAGTAACACAAATAATATGCGAATATACAGGTTTGTGAGGTGATCCCAGGTGATTCCATTAAATGGTGATCTAATATAAAGTTAACATTGTGTAAAAGAAAACGTGTGCCGATAATCCAGATGAGTGTAGTATACCTAAGAATGATCTCTTAGTGACAGGGGTAACTAAAAAGGGCGGTGGCATACTATCTATAAAAGGCCGACACTGAGAAGTAAAAAAAGGGAAAGGGGGATAGTATAAGACATAGCAGATGAGAACAAAGATTTTTTATATTGACAATTACCCGCAATAGTACTGGTGATGGGTCAAAGGTGCAACCCAAACAGGTCTATCAAAATGATCAATCAATGGATCAATGCTCCAGAAGTCTAGGAAGAAGGAACAAGTGAGAAGACAGGGAAATATCATAAGGACAAAAGGGAAGATAAAGAGGTCAAGACTAGAATAGGAGGGTGAGTCATGGTGGAGTAGTGCCAAGAGACTATATATTTTATATGGAGCCATGATCTAAGAAAAAGAGGGGGTTTAAAGGAATATCACATAAGGGGTGCCAGGTAGAAGAAAAGGAAGAGAAGGTACCAAATACTACATTCCAAGAAAAAAGCGCATGTTGCTAGGAAAGAACCCCAGTAAGTATCAAAAAGGGAAGAGGCAGTGAAACCAGCAGGAAAAACCTCATAATTTTCAGTGTAATTGATCAAGGATCAAAAGGAATGATAATATTAGTAGAATGATACCTAGAAAATACAAGGAATATAGGGATAAACACAAAGGAGAGGACACCAGACAGGTCAGACCAATATTTGACCAAATGATAATAGTAGCCAAGGGTAAACCCAAGGAGAAAATACATATACAGCTCAATGGAAAGCCTAGGTATAAATAGTGTGGGTTACCTTATAAAGCCCAACAAGGGGTTGGGGCACATCTATAGGAGCAAAGGAGGAATTAGCTCAGATGAGTGGAACTAAATGAAAAAACAGTCCTTAAAGTAAGTGTTTAGGATACAGACCTAGAAAGAGACTGTGTCAAAGCTCAGAGGTATAGGGAACCTATAGGAGGAAAAAAAAAGGATTAAAGGATTATAGCACTTGGTGAATCATAGGTGAAAGTAGAGGCCCCAGAGTATGAGCACGGAGCTCAGTTACCTTGTGTGTGTCCCGGCTGGGTGTGGATAGATGTGCGGCGTGTGTGAGAGTGTGGCCGCTCTATAAAGGGAGAGGGGCGGGACGTGAAACGTCATATCCCGGGTTTGAGCCGCACGGAAGTGCGGGGAAGCAGAGCGGCGGAACGCAAGCCGCTTCTGCGCAGTGAGACTGGATATTAGTGCACGCGCACTGAAGAGGAGAGAGACACCAGTTGTCATGGTGCTTGCTGTGACGTTTTCTATTCTATGGTGCATATTTCGGACAATGGTGCAGCTTGTGCCAAGATGGAGGATATAATTCAGTAATGCATCTAAGACATAAGAGAAAAAGAAGTTAGTAGAGCGATCACAGTAATAAGCATCAAATGGCACAATTTATATGGTTCAAAACATAGGACAACAGGATACTATACAATATCAATTGGACTTGTTGTCAAACAGTAAATAATGCTGTGAAGGTAAGGATAAATAAATTGTATATTGGTAGGTAAGGAAGCTTTATCCATCTATTACCATGGTTATTAGAGGATCCACAGGAGAAGGTCAATAGTCCTTTATGGTCAATATTAAGGGGAAATGAAACCAGAGGAATCTGATCAACAATATCTCATGTAAGAATACAGAATACGCATACCTGCAAGCTTGCGGCAAATGGAATTAGTGATTTTATATGAAATCGTTATTGCCATAAAGGTCTAGAGACTAGAGACCATAAAATATGGAAAAATTATATCAGAAATAAATCAAAAATAAATCAAAATTGTTCATACTCGCGGTTGAGTCCCAATGGTTCAAGGGTCTGGAGTGTGTGGATCCAGAAGGCTTCCCGCAATTTGAGCCTCCGTATGCGATCCCCACCCCTCCTTTGTGGGGGGACATCCTCAATGATTTGGAACCGTAATTGAGATACGTTGTGACCATGATTGGAAAAATGAAAGGGAATGGCAAGAGTGTATTGTTGCATCGAATAGTAGACTTATGCTTGCTTATGCGGTCACGTATATGCTGTGTGGTCTCACCTACATATACGTGACCGCACGGGCATTTGATCAAGTATACTACATACGAAGACGCGCAAGTATAGAAACCTTTGATGGGATAGCGTTTACCTGTGCGGGGGGGTGTAAAGAAATCGCCTTTTATAACGTTGTTGCATTGGTTGCAACCCAGGCAAGGAAAAGTTCCTTTCCTTTGAGTTTGAAGAGTCAATTGTGTGGTCTTTTTCTTTGAGCCAATGTCAGCTCTTACTACTGTTTGTCTGATGTTTGGGGCTTTTTTGTGACAAAAGAGTGGTGTATTTGCAAATTCAGGAATATCCGGGTAACTCTTATGTAAAAGGTACCAATGTTCACGGATAGCTCCCTGTATTAATCTATTGAAAGGATGATATGTGGACACAAAAGGTATCCTAGGACCGGATTGTCTTTGGTGACTAGGTGGGTGCTCCGTAGTTATCAGATGTCATTCCAAACCTTTTCCTATGATAGTGATTACACTAACACTATCCTCTCGCGGGTCAAGAAACCAAAAGAATTTCTCGATACACCGCCTGAAGAAACCCGAGCAACCAGCTTCGAGAGGGAACTGAAAAAACAAACCGCCTTAGATTTACACTATGTGACCCTGGCCGAATATCATCGGGCCCAGCGTATACCACGAGGTCTCCGTGTATCCTTACGTCCGACCCTTTTTGCGGACAACGAAGCCTTTTGTTCAAAATTTGAGAGCATCTTGAACAAGTTCTCTATGGACCTGATCTTGTTAACAATCGAATTTCTACATGACGAGTTGGAGAAACTCAGCGAGAGCGTGGTGACCCTAGAGGAACAACTTAAGGACTCATTATCCAACGCCGACTTTGAAAAGACAAAGAAAAAGGCAATTTCTTCAAATAACGAATTTAAGAAAACTCTTCAAGCTCGTAAAAAGGCAAAGTTTAACAGGGATAGAGAAGATTACGAGAAGCAACAAGTCTACAGATGGCGTTCCGCGGAACCCCCACCACCAAGAACTGGTTACTATTCCTCATCCGGTTCGGAGGGAGAATATGGACATCCACAACCTTACGGACCATACCCACATTACCCTCCCCAGTATCCGCCTCCCCCTTTTTTAGGTCGGCGCCCGGCCCGAAAAAGGCACGGAGGGGCAAGAGGCGCACCAGGACCCTCACGGATGGTGACGAGGTCACAGGTGGGTCGCAACTGGTTTATAACATATCCTCCTATATCCTCTCCCCGGCAGAACTTCATGTCTTACAGAAGGGATTGTCCTTCAGCCCCACACCTGCATACAACTCCTTTCAACTTGAACAGGAGTTGAAAGGTTTTTTTAGGTCTCTGAGACTGAAGACCCATTTTCATGTTAGCCCATTTTCACCGAACAATACCACCGATAAAATCTTGTGCCTTAAGGACCTTGGATTAAACATTCCAAGCACCTTTATGCCTCCAAAAAAATATCACCCAGTAGAGGCTTTTGTGGAATTAGTTACACGGGACATTAAAGGTATTGAGGGTAGGATTCACAATGGGGAACTACACTTGAAACACAACCTAACACAGGTCGAGTCCAGAGCCTTAAAATCCCTTAAGGATAACACCAATATAGTAATAAAACCGGCCGACAAAGGCGGTGCTTTGGTAGTGCTTGATAGAGACTACTATATTAACGAGATAAATTCACAACTATCCGATGGTATGACTTACATGATGTTAACAAGGGACCCTACCAGTGAGATTCAGAAGGATATTAAGAAAGTAATAGACCGTTTTAGATCCAATGGGGTGGTCGACCAGAAATTGGCTGACTTCCTTATTACTCAACACCCAATCACACCGGTCCTATATACTCTTCCCAAAATCCATAAGAACCTGACTAGGCCACCAGGGAGACCTATTGTGGCCTCCACTAATTCAGTATTATCTCCTTTATCCCAGGTTCTGGAGAAAATGTTAAGTCCCCTTGTTCCATCCTTGAGGTCATATATAAAAGACACTAGTGCGTTTTTGGGTGTTATCAAAGAGTTGAATCATGTCCCTTCAAATTCTATCCTTGTTACTATGGACGTAAACAGCCTTTACACTAGTATAGATCATGAGATGGGAATTGCTGCAGTCCAATGGTTCCTTGAACAACAAGAAAACTTTGACCCCTTAAGAAAGGAATTATGCATTGATCTTTTACACATTGTATTGAAGAATAACTTTTTCCTTTTTCAGGATACATTCTACCTCCAGAAACGGGGCACAGCAATGGGGGCCAATGTAGCTCCCCCATACGCTAATATATTCATGGGCAAGTTTGAACATGATTTCATATTTAACCATCCCAGTGTGACGGAACATGTCCTCATTTGGCGCCGTTACATTGACGATGTGTTTCTAATCTGGAATGGTACTATAACCACGCTCAATTCCTTTTTTCATGAACTCAACACTTTGATCCCCAATCTGACATTCACAATGCACCATGATGAAAGAAGTATTAACTTCCTTGATACAATGGTCACTATTGATCCCACTGGAACTCTGACCACTGACCTATACGTAAAACCTACTGATAGAAATAGTTTGTTGCACTACAACAGCAGCCACCCACGCCATGTTAAGGTCTCTTTACCGAGATCACAACATATGAGAATCGATCGTATTGTCTCTGATCCTGTTGTAAAATCCATCAGACACAATGAAATGACAACAAAATTCAGGAATAGAGGGTACCCAGTACGGATTGCCGAGGGACATTTAAACCCACCTAGTCACCAAAGACAATCCGGTCCTAGGATACCTTTTGTGTCCACATATCATCCTTTCAATAGATTAATACAGGGAGCTATCCGTGAACATTGGTACCTTTTACATAAGAGTTACCCGGATATTCCTGAATTTGCAAATACACCACTCTTTTGTCACAAAAAAGCCCCAAACATCAGACAAACAGTAGTAAGAGCTGACATTGGCTCAAAGAAAAAGACCACACAATTGACTCTTCAAACTCAAAGGAAAGGAACTTTTCCTTGCCTGGGTTGCAACCAATGCAACAACGTTATAAAAGGCGATTTCTTTACACACCCCCGCACAGGTAAACGCTATCCCATCAAAGGTTTCTATACTTGCGCGTCTTCCTATGTAGTATACTTGATCAAATGCCCGTGCGGTCACGTATATGTAGGTGAGACCACACAGCATATACGTGACCGCATAAGCAAGCATAAGTCTACTATTCGATGCAACAATACACTCTTGCCCATTCCCTTTCATTTTTCCAATCATGGTCACAACGTATCTCAATTACGGTTCCAAATCATTGAGGATGTCCCCCCACAAAGGAGGGGTGGGGATCGCATACGGAGGCTCAAATTGCGGGAAGCCTTCTGGATCCACACACTCCAGACCCTTGAACCATTGGGACTCAACCGCGAGTATGAACAATTTTGATTTATTTTTGATTTATTTCTGATATAATTTTTCCATATTTTATGGTCTCTAGTCTCTAGACCTTTATGGCAATAACGATTTCATATATAAATCACTAATTCCATTTGCCGCAAGCTTGCAGGTATGCGTATTCTGTATTCTTACATGAGATATTGTTGATCAGATTCCTCTGGTTTCATTTCCCCTTAATATTGACCATAAAGGACTATTGACCTTCTCCTATGGATCCTCTAATAACCATGGTAATAGATGGATAAAGCTTCCTTACCTACCAATATACAATTTATTTATCCTTACCTTCACAGCATTATTTACTGTTTGACAACAAGTCCAATTGATATTGTATAGTATCCTGTTGTCCTATGTTTTGAACCATATAAATTGTGCCATTTGATGCTTATTACTGTGATCGCTCTACTAACTTCTTTTTCTCTTATGTCTTAGATGCATTACTGAATTATATCCTCCATCTTGGCACAAGCTGCACCATTGTCCGAAATATGCACCATAGAATAGAAAACGTCACAGCAAGCACCATGACAACTGGTGTCTCTCTCCTCTTCAGTGCACGTGCACTAATATCCAGTCTCACTGCGCAGAAGCGGCTTGCGTTCCGCCGCTCTGCTTCCCCGCACTTCCGTGCGGCTCAAACCCGGGATATGACGTTTCACGTCCCGCCCCTCTCCCTTTATAGAGCGGCCACACTCTCACACACGCCCGCACATCTATCCACACCCAGCCGGGACACACACAAGGTAACTGAGCTCCGTGCTCATACTCTGGGGCCTCTACTTTCACCTATGATTCACCAAGTGCTATAATCCTTTAATCCTTTTTTTTTTCTCCTATAGGTTCCCTATACCTCTGAGCTTTGACTCAGTCTCTTTCTAGGTCTGTATCCTAAACACTTACTTTAAGGACTGTTTTTTCATTTAGTCCCACTCATCTGAGCTAATTCCTCCTTTGCTCCTATAGATGTGCCCCAACCCCTTGTTGGGCTTTATAAGGTAACCCACACTATTTATACCTAGGCTTTCCATTGAGCTGTATATGTATTTTCTCCTTGGGTTTACCCTTGGCTACTATTATCATTTGGTCAAATATTGGTCTGACCTGTCTGGTGTCCTCTCCTTTGTGTTTATCCCTATATTCCTTGTATTTTCTAGGTATCATTCTACTAATATTATCATTCCTTTTGATCCTTGATCAATTACACTGAAAATTATGAGGTTTTTCCTGCTGGTTTCACTGCCTCTTCCCTTTTTGATACTTACTGGGGTTCTTTCCTAGCAACATGCGCTTTTTTCTTGGAATGTAGTATTTGGTACCTTCTCTTCCTTTTCTTCTACCTGGCACCCCTTATGTGATATTCCTTTAAACCCCCTCTTTTTCTTAGATCATGGCTCCATATAAAATATATAGTCTCTTGGCACTACTCCACCATGACTCACCCTCCTATTCTAGTCTTGACCTCTTTATCTTCCCTTTTGTCCTTATGATATTTCCCTGTCTTCTCACTTGTTCCTTCTTCCTAGACTTCTGGAGCATTGATCCATTGATTGATCATTTTGATAGACCTGTTTGGGTTGCACCTTTGACCCATCACCAGTACTATTGCGGGTAATTGTCAATATAAAAAATCTTTGTTCTCATCTGCTATGTCTTATACTATCCCCCTTTCCCTTTTTTTACTTCTCAGTGTCGGCCTTTTATAGATAGTATGCCACCGCCCTTTTTAGTTACCCCTGTCACTAAGAGATCATTCTTAGGTATACTACACTCATCTGGATTATCGGCACACGTTTTCTTTTACACAATGTTAACTTTATATTAGATCACCATTTAATGGAATCACCTGGGATCACCTCACAAACCTGTATATTCGCATATTATTTGTGTTACTAACACAATTTTGTTTCTGTACTGTTATTTTATTAGTACCCTGATGAAGGCCTGCTGGCCGAAACGTTGGTCTGATTATTGTACTGTGTGACCAAATAAAGTGATATTGTATTTTTTCAACTCAACCCACTTGTGGACTTGCAACATCTTTTCTGGTGTGCCCAATCTACACTCTTACAGTTAGCTATTTTTCATTGGTGCACCCAATCTCTATACGTTGAGCCCTCCATAACCTCTAGTGATAATAATCCTGTAGGCCCCTGAAGGCTTCTTGACCATGAAGAGGCGGGAGTAATGACCCCTGCCGACCTCCCGAAGGGGAACAGAAGAAATTACGCCAGAATCCAACAGGGTCTGAAGACCCTGCCACAAGGAGCCCTGAAGAGTGCGAGAGGGAAGCGTGGTGACCCGAAGGCACCGGGGGGGGGGGGGGGGGGGGTAGGGGCTGGAGACGAATTCTATCCGTAATCCGGATTGGAGGCGACTTCCGGCCACCTTGGGGAAAAAAATGCGACAGCTGACCCCCTACCGTGGCGTAGTCACTGCTTGTCAGAGTGGTTCTGGGAAGGGGGAACAAAAGTTCCGACCTCTACCCCCTTTCATATAACTCCACCGCCCCGATTTCCCTTTACCAAGAGAGGAAGGGACCTGTTCACGGGGAGGACGAAAAATCTGCTTCCTCGCCGACCGCTGTTCGGGAAGAGACTTCTTCCTGTCTGTGGCCTGCTCCAGAATATCATCCAGAGCAGGGCCAAACACCAACTCCCCCTTGAAGGGGAGAGAACAAAGCTTGACCTTGGAGGTAACATCCCCAGTCCAAAGCTTCAACCAAAGAGCTCTCCAGGCGGAGTTAGACAGAGCTGACGCTTGTGCGGCCACCCGGACCGACTCCCCCGAGGCATCAGCAAGGAACCCCGTAGCCTTGTTAAGCAGGGAGAGAGAATTAACAATCGCCTCACGGGAAGTACCCTGAGAGACATGGTCCTCCAGTTGGACAAGCCAACGAGAGAGGGACCGAGCCACGCAGGTAGCAGCAACATTAGATTGTAAAAGGTAAGAAGAAGAGTCCCAGGTTTTCCGAAGAAGACACTCAATCTTCCTATCCATGGGGTCCTTCAATTGTGATGAGTCCTCGAAAGGGAGGGCAGTTTTCCTCGCAACCCTGGACACCTGGACATCCACCTTGGGAAGTTCCCATTTGGAACATTCCCCAGCGAGGGGAAATCTATGCTTCATTTCGGAGGGAACAGAAAGACGTTTCTCCGGACATTCCCATTCATGCATAATCAAATTCAAGATGTTATCATGAACTGGAAATCCCTTACGGGCCCTAGACTTCAAGCCCCAAACATGACATCCTGCACGGAAGGAGCAGGCTCCACCTCCTCTACCCCCATAGTGGAGCGAACCATTTCAAGAAGTTCCTCCATATCATCTGAAGAAAAGAGAAACCGCTTTCTATCCGAGCCAGCGGAATCCAGAGGCTCCTCAGAACCTCCCAATCCCTCAGGGTCAGAAGAAAGCAACTCCCCGGACTCAGAGGACAAATCCTCAGGGACGAATTTACGTTTCTTAGCCGGAGGGACCATCATAGGGGCAGGGGTTGAGAAAACACAGACATGGAAGACTGGATTTCCTGCTGGATAAGGGATTTGATGCTGTCCAGAAGGGACGGCTGCTCCGCACGCAGATCATCAGTGCAGGGTTGGCACAACTTTTTGTTATGTGAAGAGGGCAATTTGACCGAGCGGACCCCACATTTACGGGACACCGGTTTATCCTTATCCTTCCTGGATACCAAAACCTTTTCTCCCTAAAAGAGAGAGAGAGAGGGACCCCATAAGGAAGCAGAACAACCCATACACATGTAAAGGTGGACCCCATCCCGCTACTCACGGCAGGGGGATGAACGCTGGGCTCTGCAGATGCAGGCATAAGGGCTTTCTCAGACTCCATAATGCAAGGATAGTACTAACCAGGCCCACCCTGCTAAGCCACTGAGAACACCGGGATCAGAGGCCCCAAGGGGGATGGTTACAGACCTGTAACACCTGGACTTCCTAGCTGCACCTGACCCACACCCCTTACCTGGAGTAAAAAGCCGACCGGGCTTTATGCAGCCGGGTCCACAGCGCAGATCTCCTCCTCTTCCGGGTCCAGCAGCCCTATTCGCCAGGCCCGCATCCGGCTGTAGAATCGGCCGCCCCCAGCACGCCGCACCACCGGCCGCATGCATTCCCGCCCGGGAACGCCTACCGGAAGTGACGCGATATCCTCCGCGACGTCACGTCCGGTCGCGGCTAGCAGCGGCGGCCGCGCTGAGGAGGAGAAGCCGGGAGCTCCGAGAGGCCCCCGGCCAGAGGCACACCGCCCCGCTTTACCCCCCAAGGGAGCGCAGGAGGAGCGGGCGAAGGTCCCGAATTACCTCCAGGGAAGAGGGAGCGGCACCAAAGGGAGAGAACCCGAAGGCCTTGACCCCAGCCGCCCGGTATAAGCATCTAGCAGCCACCTAGTCACCGGCAGCTCAGAGGAACCTCTTCATGCCCCATAGGGGACAGGAAAAACACTGGTGTGTGCAGGAAGGGGAGGGGTTTTTAACCTCTTTGTGTTTCCTGTCCCCTATTAGGGCGGGGAGGCAACCTCCGTTTGCTGTCGTGGAAGGTGACTAGAGAAAACAACACTATTAGTTGCGTTTTTTTTGCCCTGGCCGCAACTGCCAGACTTGCCGGATCGCGATAAACGATTTGCCGCAAGTCCCATAGAGAATAAATTGGGCTTTCCGCAAGTGCAAATGATACGCGGCAGATGCGCTAATTCTGCTGGTTCTGCCACAATTCAGCCAAAATGCTGATGATAAAAAAGGGGCCTTACACTACATTACATATACATTCACATAGATAGAATATAACAGTTTTATGAAGTGCTCTTAAGTATTGTTAAGGCTGAAATTAAGGCTATAGATGGATGCTTATGTAGCTTATTGTTATTTTAGGATAGATCAGTGTCCCTTATAGACTACTAGTGGTGCCGATGCAATGCATCGGATTCTAGCGAGGAGTCTTGACTCCAATGGCGCTTCGCGGCATGCTCCTGAAGGCGACTCGCCATGCGCTGCGCGGCAAGCGAGTCCTAGAGCGATTCGCAATGGCCGTGCGCGCCAATGCTTCGACTTCGCATGCCGCTGAGGGGCATAGCGACTGCGGTGCATGGCGTGCCGCCAATGCTTTTCGTTCCACAGACGACAAAGGGCACTCGCACTCGCAATATATAATAGATGGAGCTGTTCCCATGTCCATGTTTTTTTAGCAGATTGTGTCTGCAAAAAAAAAAAAAAAAATAGAGACGTTTGATTTTGGTTTAAAGAGGTTGTCCAGAACTTTGTTTTACGCATATATTGTAAAAAAAAATACATACATACATACACTATATATATATATGACAGGTAGTTGCTAACAAAGGTAACTACCCACCTGTTATACCCGGCACCGACTGCCTCCTGCTGGCGATCCAGCTGCTCCATGTCAGCAGAGCAGCTCTTCTTAAAGTCTGTGCTGCTGGCAGGCCGTTACTGTTGGAGTCATACTGATTGACAGCCAACTTCCCACAAATAGGCAGCTTAGAGCAGGCTGTCAATGATCATGATATCAGGAGTCAAGCCTCGTCAATAAAACTAATTGACAAAACAAAGGCTTTGCTGTCAATGTGAGGTTTAGCGGTAGAATGCCAGCAGGAGCGGTCTGTGACTGCTCTGTCCCAGCAGTGATCTGTGATGGGCAGAACAGGCAGGTAGTTAGCAACTACCTGCCTATTAGTGCTTAGCACACTGTAAAAAAAAATAAATTGTACCGAATAGCCCCTCAAGTTATGGATCAAAATCACCTGTACACGTGTATGGTCAATGAAAATGATGTACAGCAAACATTGCCATCTGTGTGCTAGTTGATTTTAATATTGTAATAGTAGCTTTGCATTGATTGTAAAGCTTAACACATTGACCAAGCATTGATGAAAGTCAGTCAGTCGTTTTCTTTTCACGATGACAATTAAATGGATGCCAGGATGAGGCCTAAAGCAAAATTTGCTGTACTTTGCATTGCACACTTCTATCTTTCCTCATTGGAATGAGGGGCCATTTTACATGAAGGGCTGTGGAGTGGAGTCGTGGAGTAGGAGCCCATTTTAGGTGGAGTCAGATTCAGGGAAACTGAGAAGTTTGAGTCGAATATGTGGCTACCGACTTCACAGCCGAGGGTATGGAGTCAGAGTCATGGATTCAGTGTCCATTTTGGTGGAGTTGGAGTCTGAATCGGATTCAGGGAACTTGAAGAGTCGGAGTCAGACTCGAATGTTTGGCTTACCGATGCTACAGCCCTAAACTACATGTGGGCTCCTTAAGTTTGTGCCAGGGCTGCTTATTAGTCCTAGTCTGACCATTGTGTTAGGACTTATACCATCTACATGAAGACAGTACAGCACATCCACCATCAATGCTGTAACTGTATGGAAGGATTTGTACCATCTAATTAGGTATCTGAACAGCAAGAAACATCGACAAAACCTGAAGGACCCTTTAAGAACATCTCTCCTTCCCTCCATGCAATTATTAAGTCAAAAAATTAATAAAAAAATGAAATGGATTATGTCCTTTTGAAAAATAAACAGAAAAGAGGAGCGCTAAGTGAAGATCTTTTTAACAGTTATTAAAGGGTTATATTGAATGGTTTCTCACCTGTGTCTGCTGTGCACCACCCTGCACAACTGAGGTGAGAGCTTAGACTGACTTCACAACACGGCAAGGTCCGATCCGGGGCTGTCCGATGTAAACCAGACAGCCCCGGACCGGTTTTTGGCCCTATAGTAGCCTATGGGGCCGGATGGAGCCGGATGGCAGCTCTCTGCCATCCGGTTTCCATCTCTCCGGATGAATCCGGGAGAATTCGGATTTTGCTCACCGGACACAAAAATGTTGCTTGCAAGATTTGTGTGTCCGGGGAG